>CM044898.1:11212665-11446207 GCA_024500145.1 Gentiana dahurica var. dahurica | reverse complement strand
GTAATAAGTTTTGAATGTCAAAAGTCTCAAATTAATGTACCACTAATTGTCTAATTGTACATGTGTTGTTTCATTTCCATATTGTCATTATATATAACCCCCATCCCTATTGGTGTTGTAGAGATGTGAAGAAAGAAATAATAGAAGCATTCAATTTTCCTTTGGCATCTTTTCATTTCCTTTGTCTTAAACATTCAATTGTTTTGTTATTTGGTTACTACTACTTCAAATATAAGCAATCTACTTTTCCCTCAATCATATAATATTTCTTATATAACACTACTGTATTTTTTTATTTAATTTTTTTAGCAAAAACTACTGTATTTATGTTGAATGGATTCTTTTCACAATATCTAAGATGAGATATTCTTTAAATTATATGCATCAACGATGAGCAAATTTTGAATGCATGTTTCTTTGTTTTCACATGAAAAATATCAAGATTATGGATAGTAAAATGTAACTTAACAAAATTATACGGTCATCAAGAAAAATTAAAAAGTGTCGAGCTATAAAATTAATGTGTCCAAGCTAATCGGAGCTACCGAGTTTTCTACACAGCTTGTGAGTTGTGACACAAAATTCATCGAAGAGCATAAAAGTTGTGTGTGCACTTTTGGCATTATGATGATGTTAAATTTTAAATATTATCTCACAAAACACGTCAAGATATATTGTGTTTTTTACATACTAATCCTTCAATCATCCCGGAGATAATATAGCCTACATTCATGTCCCACATGTTCTTACGGGTGATAACTTCCAGAGTCGGAAGAGGGCTAGGCAAATGTCTAAAAACCAAAAACAAACTAGGTTTCGTCGATATTAATCAAGACATACAATGGACAATAATTGTCTAGAGATATTAAAATAATTACGAGATTTAATGGACAATAATTTAACATGTCCATGTTCTACAATGCCCGATGCACAATACATGCAACTTAATGTGTGGATACACCACAACAAAATGAATGATATTATAGAAGGGGAAAAAAAACACCAACGCATTCTTAATGTTGGCAAGGCATTGAAAATTCACTCTAGTGTTTCTGTTACGTACTAGGGATACTGTGCTATGCATGCTACAAAACTCATAAATATGACCCCAAGAAATACTATATAACAAATCTACTTCTGAATATTTGGAGCAATGAGAGGGCATGACGACATGACACAATACAAAAGGTCCAACACATACACATGAGTCTTACCGACTCTTGCAACTGTTAACAATTGGAACTTACATCAACTTGATGTGAACATTGCCGTACTACATAGCAATTTAGAACCAAAGGTATACATGATGATACCATCACAAGGTTATGAAACAAGGAAGCAGGGTCTTGTCTGCAAATTAACAAGATATCTTTATGGTTTGAAACAAGCTAGTAGACAGTGAAATCGGAAGCTTACTCGAGCCTTATTAAGTCAAGGTTTCATGCAATCTTCTAATCTTCTAGCCTTAGATGGACCATCGATGGAGCAAATACAAAAAGTAAAAGACTTCCGGCATGACCAGTTCACAATCAAGAATTTAGGACCTCTAATATTTTTGGGACTAGAACTAGCAAGGGAATATCTCTATCTCAAAGAAAATATTGTATGGAGCTCCTTATAGGGATTACGATTACAAAAACTGTAAACATGCTAAGATACCAATGGATACATTTAAAGGACTAACCGAGGGCGATTATTCTAGTTTACATGAGACTAGCTGGCAAATTGTTATATTTGAGCCTAACAACACCTGACATCGCCTATGCAGTACAACAACTAAGTAAACATTTAGATGCACCAAATGAGTCACTTCAAGTTACAAGGTTGTTATTTACGCATTTTTATGACACGCGGTAATAGTTCAACTATCACTTTCCTATCTTCAGAAGTATACATCCAACTTTCGCTGATTGTATTAAGACATTTCACAAACAATCATGTTTCTGAACGTGCATGCAAAATCTATTGTTCTTCCTTCTAGCACAAGTGTTAAACACCTCTACCTGCGGAAGTATTGTAACTTCACTCATTATATACAAATCCAGAAATATTTTATAGGTAGACTAATTAGGTGCCACACTCATAATGTAAACCGTTATTCTGCAAAAAAAAAACATGTTAACCAGTGTAATGTAGTTTTATCAATAACTATATGAGGCAACTCTTGGTTCATTCTTTCAGTGAAACCATTTCACCGGGAGGTTCTAAAGGTTGAGCATCAGTACTAAAGACTACGTTATAACATGATTATGAGTATTTAATACTCGCTTCTCTTGTCGTATAAGAGATTCCTCCAAATATTTAGTCAAACTTATCCGTGTTTTGAGTAGTCATCAGACAAATCGTCGACCATTCTAAGAATTCCCAATAGCTTGCATCTTTCAAAGACCTAAAGGGTCAACATGAACAAGCTATGATGTTTTTTTAGCTTTATTACCCTTTATCTAATTGAGAAGTTACTAGGTATTTTTTCCTTTGAGATGATGTGGGAGATATACACTAGTTAATAGACGGAAAAGAGTTGTCATCTTAGTATGAAACCATTTGTCTCAATAGTTTAAGAATCCTTAATTGTTATGACATCATCACATAATGTCCGAGTTTCTAATCGTACTACAAGTATCATATTCACTTTTTAAATTAGCAACCATACTATCATCGTGATAGTGAATTCATTTGTTCCAACGAAACTGAAAAATCTAATCTGATATCAGAAAAACTACTGCCCATTGATTTCTCTTTAACCATGAATCAACAAAAGAAAGATAAGGTAAAATTGAAAATAAAATATCGGTGTATAAAGACTTTTTTAAGTGTGACGAAAAAAAAAAAAAAAAAATGGCCAATCGAATACACACGCATAAGTACTGAATTCAAACATTTACTATTGAAGATAACGATTTCCTTGCAAAAACAAGTTCACATCATAAAAAATTATTCTATAACATCTACTCGTCAAATCTTCTTGAACAAAATCGGGAATATCAGACCACACCGAATATTCCCCTCAACATACTCAATTAGTTAAAAATTAATTATAAAAAAATTTGCAAAAATGCTCATATTTAAGTAGAATTTAGAGGGGAGGGGCAAAGCTTAGAGAGAGAGATATTCATCAACATGTCAAAAAGGAAAATGGTCCAAAGATTCCAAGCATGACCATATATACAAACATGAAATACTTTTTTTGCTGCATAAGGTGAACTGAACCCATCTCACCTTCAGTACCATCTTTAGTAAATCCAAGCACTTCTCCATGCAACAAAGGAAATGAAACCAAAATTAGACTAGACAATATACTGACCAAAACATTACATATTACTTGATTTGTACCACTGAATAATTCATAAGAGAACTAACTTACACAACAACATATTTCCCACTACAAGCCACATACTTAAAACCATGGCAAGGTAGAGCTCGGAGGGAAGGAAAGCCATTCAGTTCCCATATCTTTAGTTTCAAATGAACAAGTGGGTAAAACGGCTTCATATCTTTTCACACAATCAAAAACCGTATCACACGATTTTTTTTGGGTTTCCCACACACTTTGATTCTGATATAAGTTTAGGCAGAATGTTGGAGATTTAGAGGACCTATTTTTAGTCGGAAGAGACCAAATGTACACATTGGATCTTTCACATGGATATTAAGCCTAGAAAATACCCAACATCTCACTCAAACTGGGTCCAAATCATCATCATTTTCGATTGTTATTCAGTAGGAATACTGTTGTGTGAAAATATGCTCCCTAAAACAATAGCAGAACCTCAACTCTCACCCCTCCCCCTGAAAACTCTCTGTCTGGCTACATTCCATGAATTTTTTTTTAAGATACAACCGTTGTAACAAGGTTGTACTAAATGGACGCATCATGTCCGTTCATTTCTTCTCACTTTCACATAGTAGGGGGTTGTGTGAAATAGAGTAGAAATGGATGAACATGTTGTATCTACTTAGCACAACCATCCTACGACAATTGTACCATAAAATTTCTCTATGGTCAAGTACAGCTAAAAATATTCTTAACTAGGAGGCTTTCACATCGCTAACAAATCCTGATACTTCTTTCTTTAGCTTCATTTTGAACCTTAATATACATGAAATGGCAAGGCTTTTGCTCAAGTACCAAACGAGCCGGTACTTAATGAAGGAGAGAACAGATATATTTGACAATCCTTTTTTAATACCTTGCAAACACGGACACAATAAACAGGGGCTTCTCTTGATTTTCTCAACTGCAACATCTCTGCTCCTATATAATACAACCAAAGGCACGGCCACTTTCAGCCTGCCACTTTTATAACACCCACCTCATCCATGTTTGGGAGCTTGTGCTGCAACATATCTCAACTCATAAGAAGAAAGCAAAACTAGGGAAAATTTTCACATGTAAATATGAGAAAACCCTTTATAGTAGGCGAAAAGGCACATGTATCCTTAACATGGCTACGCAAACAGATTCTCTCCACTGGAGAAAGATCAACACCAAAAGAAAGAAAAAGGGGGATGGAGAAAAGAAAAAATGTGCTCAATCGTGTACCTTACTTTTCTTGTGCTTCTGTATGTCGTGAACATCTTCACCCCCATCATGTTTCCTTTTCTACACCCACATCAAAAACAGTTGCACCAAAATTAAATGACAAGAGTCAGGACAACAAGGAGACATCTACAAAACATCTTAAAACTTCAGTAACAACACAAGAAATATCAGGGTTAAACAAAACATAAAAAAAGGAGCATTTAAAAAACAAGTAAAACGCAAGCAAGGAACTAAATGATACAGCACGTCATTCATAGCTACATAGTTCTAGCGCTTCACAAAGGAAACACACAGCAAAATGCTGAATAGTTACGAACCTTCTCATGATGTTTCTTTGAGTGTTCAAGACCAGAATCATGATGGCCGCTTTTATCTTTCTTCTTATCCTTGTCTTTGTCTTTGCTTTTATCTTTATGCCGATGTTTGTGCTTCTTATGCTCCTTATCCTTATCCTTATCCTTGTGCTTTTTATGTTTCTTCTCCTTGTCCTTAGTCTCACTTTTAGATTTTGAAGCTATGGTAGGAACACCTTTTTCAGACTTCAATAAAACATGTCATGGATGAGTATTATTTCTCAAGTTGCCCAGACACATGGGTGCACACACACACCTACATGTGTGTGTATAATAGAATGTGAAGGGTATAATTAAACTAAAAAGAAAAAGCAACTGAGAAGTATAGGTTGTTCATTTTTTTATCCAGAATGCTAATAACAAATATATCACAAGCAAGATCCTTTGGAAGGCACATGCATAAAAACTAAAAAAGCCTTAACAAATAGCGAATTAGCAAATCTTACTGCAGGAAGTTCAACAGGAGCTGCTTCCCTAAGTTGGAAAGCTTCTCTTAGAACATCCAAGTCAAATGGCTGTATGCGGGCACCGGTCTCTCTAGTAAAAGAGCTATCCTGAATGAGCTGATCTAACTGCATTCCCTCGCCCTTCCTAATTTCCGTGTCTCCAACCACATTGTGCAGGTAGTGCGTATCCGAAATTGACAAAGGAAGTGACTTCTTGCAGAAAAATTCGTAATGTGGCAACAATTTAAATTGGCTTATGAGGTCAATGGCACCTGTAAGTTCTCTTGGTCCTTAATTTATAAGAAGACCAAGTTGGCAACGTTTACAAAATTAGTTAATCAAACTAGTTTACAGTACAACAGATTAAATGTATTGTTCTGAATCGGAAAACCAATTCAAGGAAACTTGAGACATGCAACTGATTAACCATTTAAAATTTAAAACTGAACCAATTTTATTCAACAAAACAATGTCTTCTGTACCTTGAAAGTAATCCAAAGCAAATAATACACTAGCTCTTGACAATCATACTCACAAACCATGGAGCAGACTCGCAAGAAACATGATAACTAACATAATGCGATCCCTTCAAAAAAAAACATGGTGTGATCTTTTCTATCTCTCTCTCTCTCTCTCATCCTAAGTCTAGGCAAGAATACACATGCCGACAATTGCACATTGTATACTTCTATAAATCTCCACTTTAAAGTCACGTAAACAGAAATTTTATAGCCGAAGCTCAACGTTTAAATAACCCAGATCACCAACATATATCAAGAAAATGTTCAACTTCCAGGAGAAATGTGGATCTAGCGTTCTCCAAAATTCAACTAATTCAAGAAGAGAAATCTCCTAGACTTCCCCAGTCACCCATTCTAAGGGGATGATATGGTTACTTTTTCTTTCGTTCTCTCTTGCTCTTCCCATTTTCCTTAGCCAAACTCTAGAAGCATTGCAAGATACAATACAAGCAAAATGCAGAAGAGGGACACCGAAGAACGCATGAGGGGCAAAAAAAAGCACATTCCGTATATTAGAATACGGAAGGTATTGCTTATGATAAAGCGCAGCAAAGACAAGAGATTAATAAAGAAAAAAAATAGAGGGAATGAAGCTCGAGAATTATTGTTGTGTGTGGAAGTACAATTGTAAATGACAAAATATTCATGTGAACATCTTCCTTGCCATCAGCTTCAAAACGCACAATAAGAAATGAAAAGACAGGACAGAGAGAGAGGGGACAGGGTGAGGGGGTACAAATAACAAAACACCTCTTAAGAACATGTCTAAGTCCCAAAACATGTTACCTCTTCCGAATTTCAGGCTATTGGGATCCATCAATCAGCATCTAGTGTGAAATACAGCGTCTATAAACTGTCATTTCAGAGGGGGAAAAAAACGAAAACTCTGTAACTATCTAAATCAAGCATAAACCTTTATTCAACATCAAAGCAAAGTGGTTCTTGATATCTTGTTAGTTGAATATGCAATTAGAAAAGAAAGTTCTACCAGGAACTACCCAATGGTTCAATTATTAGAAAATGGAGATGAATCATGGAAACAAGACCTGCCAACCATCTGCCACATCATGCAGTACAATTTTTAAATTGTGCTCAGAAACAATTGCACTGATGGATAGGCCAAAAAGAAAACTGCACAATCCTGACTCCCTAAGCAAGTGAGGTCGGAAAATACACATTTTCCACGACACTAGAAGCATCTTTCTTGTCCATTTCTTCTTCTTTGTAAATCAAAATTATTTAAACCAATTAAGACTAATTACAGAAACCTGAGTTTGCAAATAGCAGTGACATTCTACTGTATCGAGATTTATCGAAATTCTGGCACTAAAGATTGCCTCTTGTCAATTTCATGTTGTTTAGAAAACGCCAAAAGATATAACAAGTAAAATGATGAAAATAAATTGGAGAGACACAATCTTAATTACATAAGTATGTATAGGACCCTATCATAATGCATTAATGTGTTCATACCTCTGAATTTGAACAGTAACTCAATAAACTGTCATCTCAACATCCAAACAATTACAAACGTACTTGGAGCCAAAGCCAGTTTGGGAATACACCTAAAAAGCAAATCAACCATAAAAAACAACTGATTCCTAAAGATTCACCTCATCTTCGAAACAGCCTGCAGAGCAGCACAGAACAAAGGGAACTTGCTTCCGTCGATAATCAGATCAAAAAAATGAATACGGCGGTTAAGCTAGGGCTTCAAAACTTCCACGAACTTCGTCGCCGTTCGCAATCCCTGAGCTAACTGAAATTAAACCCTAATGAAAAAATTAACTTCGGATTTGAAGAGAACCCACCTCCTCTGCGGGCGTGCTCCGACGAGATGCAAAATACAATATTTTAACTGAAGTCTGTGTTTTTCTATTGTTGTTATTATTATTGTTATGATTTTATATTACTTTGACATTATTTGCCCCCTTCTTCTGCGGCCTTCGAGGGGTTTGTTGGTCATTTCCTATTTATATCACAAAATCTAATAACGTATTTTCTCTTTAAATAAAATCATATAAGAAAGCACCACTATTTTTTATTTTTTTAAAAATATAAGCACCGTTTTTTTTTGTTTTTTATTTTTATTTTTAATAACCTTGTAAGTTTTATTAATAGGAGAAAAAGATTTACAAGGTTTTGAACCGGCCTCCTCTCAAAATGCATGTGTCCTCAAAGCATCGTTTCTTATCCATATAAATATTGGAGTAATGATATAGGCACAACATGTACGGACAGAACGAGTGATACAATCATCATCTACAATGTTGGAGTAACAAGTCTTTTTGCAAACGAAGCTACTGATGAGGTTAACATTTTTAGTGACATGTACAACTTTACAACATTGAAAATCTTTAATTAGAGATTCCATATCCTTTAGAGTAATGATATAGACACAACCTGTGAGACATAACGAGTGACACAACCATTATCTACACTGGCATGTTTACGGATCAATACATAATCATTTAACCGCCTTACTTAATGTTAATTAAAATTGATTTTTGGTATGATTACTTTAAGAACTCATACTCGAACACTGGCCGAGCCGGCCGGCCAATGGCAACGCGTGTGATGAACAAATAGTCATCTAAATCTTTTACTCAAACAAAAGTGCTCTTGCCCACTATGACACATCCTAAAGTGTCGACTTGACATATAAATTTAGAATCAAAAGCACTTCAAACAACCAATGTGGGATAATGGAGTTGAAACCATCTTCAACTTCCCTGTCACACACATGTTGCTATAAATTTAGGTATTAATTTATTAATTACTCGATATCCAAATCGAGTGGTTCAAAAGTCGATCATTAACTTCTAAATACTTAGTATTTAATGATACCATAAACTCTCGGTGATACACATTGAAGCTTATCTGAAGTTAACGTCAAAGTTGATTGTTCATCGTTAAACCACAACCCATTTCATGGGCCAATTCTCCAACATAATTTCCATCAGTGAACAATTTCAAATACACATGTGTAGTAGTCTCTATATAAACCAGACAATTCAAAAGCATATCGTTATCCGATAAAAATGTTCATGACATAAGAGGCAGAAGCGGGTAGGGCTTCATGCCAGATCAACCAAATAAGAAGATTTTCTCTCTGTGATCCTTTAATAATCCAAATACGCATCCACTTGCCTCATTTCCGGCTTGCATTGAGTTATCAAGTTGAAGCAAATAAGCCCTGCTAACATTTATTTTTTCGAACGAGTCAAAAACCACCCAATTATATTATCACACCTCGGTTATCTACGCTCCACTAATGAAAATCCTAGTCGTTGCAGAAGTTGCACACCAATTAAAGGAACAAGCATACTTACATGCATTTTGCCTCAAAAGGACACGTAACCGTCTTTTGCAAATACAAGTTGCCAAGATTTTTTCCGTTAGTAAAGCTAAATTCACATGTACCGAGTCCCCCACACGATTTAGGTTGGAATATGGTATCCCAAGAGACAATTTGAAGTATTATCTCATTTCTGGGCTCCTAATATAATGCACTGATCATCTTCTCAATCTCATCGATCACAACAACCGGTATTTTCATCCCTTGTTGCATAATACAGTATCACATTGTCGTTAGTATTGATTGAACAAAGATTTGCCGTGCTACCTGAGATAGATGTTTTACCTTCTAAATTGAAGTTTTGAGTGCAATTTGTCCGCTTTCCGCCTTTTCTTTTCTTAACTCTTTTATTTTGTTGCGAAATAATGTATTAATCATATTATTTTGTTGTCACTTCTTCAAACGCACAACTTTAAATATGTTGCTTGTCCACCTAAGTAACTTAAAATTCTTTATTTTCACGACAAATAATCATAATTATTGGGCGTGATAAGCTTCTGTGGTACTCGAAGCAATCCGGATGTGTCAATTATAGCCATTTTTTTCTTTTTCTTTTGCTGGGAGATTTATTTTCTCTCCTTTTTTTAAATTCTATTTTATAACACTCTGAAAAATGGGCCTATGTAGAAATGAAACCAAGCCCAAAAGCCCACTTCCCGTCTTAGTTAGGGTTTTAGGTTTCCGTCCTTGTATAAAAGGTTCTCTGTCATTCACACACTCTCCTCTAGTCCCCTCTCTTGGAATCGCTTCAGGAACACAAAGGATTCACATTTGGGAGCAGAAATGGTACGCAGAATCGTTCTCTCTTCAGCTCTTGTTTCTAAGATTGCTTCTACTGTCTAAGTATTTGTACGCCTTTGAATGTGATTTTTGGCTTTAGATTTATTTTATGTTCGCTTCGAGAAATTATAGCTGTATATTGTTTAGATCGGTAACTGTGTTTTTAGTAATTGTTGTTCGAACTTGTGGCAATGGAAGTCGCCTCATTTGATGTTTTTGAAAGCAATCGTAGATTTTGAGACCGGATGATTTCGATAACTTTTCCGAATTACGTTGTAGTTGTGATTTCCCAGCTATATATTTTTTATTAATATGTATTTCGGCTATGCTTTCAGCAGTTTTATGTTGACTTTTTTTTCCCGTTCGTACTTTGTGTATAGGTGTTTGTTAAAGCTCAGAAGTCCAGGGCTTATTTCAAACGGTACCAAGTTCCATTTAAGAGAAGAAGAGGTATGTATCTAATTATTTAGTGTTATAGATTCTCTTATTTTTTAGCTCATTTTATTTGTTTTGCATTTGTAGAGGGAAAGACAGACTATCGAGCCAGGGTCAGATTGATCAATCAGGACAAGAACAAATACAACACCCCAAAATATCGTTTTGTTGTCAGATTTGTATCCTTATGTTACCAAACATTTTTGCTTATGTTACCTGAAAATTTCATTTTACTGTCAGATTTGTGTTGCATTGTATGGCGTTTTTGATGTATTGACTACTGCTGCTGCCAGTGCCTTTTGATGTTCATCTATCCTCTTCGTCTCATATAATACCACTTGGGTTTGTCACTCTACTACTCCTTTGTAATTGTTTCCTGCTCGTATGCCTATGTTGTCGGCCTTTTTTGTCTTAACATTGTGCTCATTTGTACTGTACACTAGGTGAAATGTTTAAGTTTGTTCGTCTGCCTTGTCATTGTGCTCATACTTGTAATTGGCATGTTTTGTTTATTTATCAATTATCAATTGGCAGTTTATCCTACTAGTAGTTTTTCCCATTGTTGTTCCCTTTCTGGTATGCTTCCTTAATGCTAATCGTAGACCAACAAAGACATAACTGCCCAAATCGTGTCTGCTAGCATTGCTGGTGATCTGGTTCTTGCTTCTGCATATGCACATGAACTGCCTCATTATGGTCTTGAGGTTGGCTTGACAAACTATGCTGCAGGTATCTGTAACCTTCACTCAACTTTCTCTTTTTGGTTCTTTTGTTTATCTTTCTAACATGTTCTTTCTTTAGCCTACTGTACTGGGCTTCTGCTTGCTCGCCGAGTTCTTAAAAAGCTTGAAATGGATGCTGAGTATGAAGGAAATGTTGAGGTAACATAGTTAAGCATATCATTCCTCAACCTCACCCTCTTTAGTTATTTCGATACTTTATGAAACTTTTGTATGTTCATAGGGGAGGCCTTTCATTAGTAAAATTTCCTTCACGTAAGGGAGACGTCCTGTTTGCGCTTAGAGCCTTTTTTTACTAAGACTGGCAGGTGTAGCTCTTTTGTTGTGTTGAATAAATAAATATTTTTATTTTATGACAGGCAAGCGGTGAAGATTATTCTGTTGAGCCTTCTGAAAACAGGAGGCCTTTCCGTGCTCTTTTGGATGTTGGCCTCATCCGTACTACTACTGGAAATCGTGTATTTGGAGCCCTGAAGGTACTTAAATTATTGCAATTCTGCTCGTTCGATATTTATTTACTAACGTTTGCTAAAGTATTCTCGTAGCTCCCCTTTGTGGTGGCATAAGTGGTCAAAATCCCCTGTGTTTCTTCTAATGAAGTCTTTGTTGCTTGTCTAATGATTCCAGCTAACACTTTGTCCTTTGTCTGTTGGTCATAGGGAGCATTGGATGGAGGGCTTGATATTCCTCACAGCGACAAGCGCTTTGCTGGATTCGAGAAGGATGGCAAGCAACTCAACTCTGATGTTCACCGCAAATATCTCCTTGGTGGTCATGTGTCTGCCTATATGAAGGTGACGATACCATCGTGTTTTTCCTTCTTCTTGTTTAATCATATTTGATATACATACCTCTGTGAAGACGTTTGTTACCCATGTCAATTGCTGAGAGGGTGGGTCTTATGGGCCTTTTTCTGGATTATTGCAGACTTTAAATGAAGACGAGCCTGAGAGGTTCCAGACTCATTTTAGCAGGTATATCAACAAAGGTATTGACCCAGATCATCTTGAAGAGCTGTACAAGAAGGTTCATGCAGCGATCCGTGCAGACCCCACACCAAAGAAAATCGTGAAAGAGCCCCCGAAAGAGCACAAGAGGTTAGAACTTCCTTAAAGAACCTGAGATTGTAGTCACACATATTGCATCACTTCATTTTTTTTTCTTTTTGTGGACTGTTTCATCTTTCGTTTTTTTTAAAAATGTACATTGTTTTTTTGTCTCTTGAAGGTACAACCTGAAGAAGCTGACATATGATGAAAGGAAGGCTAGGTTGATAGAGAGGTTGAATTTACTCAACGCAGAAGCTACTGGCAATGCCGATGAGGATGATGAGGATGATGAATAGAGGAAGAGAAGTTATTATTTCTTTGTTTTTGTTTTTAAGTAATGTCTGGACGTGCAACTTTTCTAGGGTGTTTGACGACCTATTTAGAGAGAAGTGGGAACATGTATGTCTGCCTTTATTTAATTATCAACCTAAGATGACTTTGTTCGGATTGATGAAATTTTGGGATGAAATTTGTTGCTTTAAATGTTTGATTTGGTGCTATTTCCCATTCTCTGAAATTTTACTTTTGCTTCTGAGTGATGTCTTTCATATAATTCTTAGTACAGAAGCTACCAGTTAAATTTTTATTTTCTGTAAGTTGAGTTGTTTTCCCCACCTTTTATAGAAGTTACAATCAAGTTTTTATAGTATTTTCAAGGTTCTTAGCAAACAATTTTACACGTTTAGGCTTAGGCCGTTTACACTTTAAAGTAAATGTTATCCTTTCTTATAATTTGCAGCAACATATTTTCAAAAGCAGGATTATTAATATTTTTTTTTCAGTAGAGTAAAATGATTATTTAGCCTTGTATATATATTTATATTTATATTTATATTTTTTGGGACAAGGAAAAGCAATTTATTAAAATCAATCGTTGGCACAAGTCAGAGTTACGTGGGATGGGAGGGCAGGGAAGGTTTAGCAAACAACACACCCAGTATTTCCCCTGGTAAAGATATTCATTATCCTTCAAAAAAAAAAAGGGAAGATATTCATTAACCAGAGATCTTTCCAAAGGAAAATCGAAACATAGACATTTCGATTTTACTTCCTTTTTTTAACATAGGAAAATGAAACGAAGACAAAAACTAGCCTCGACTCGATGATAGTTGATAGCGCATAAAAATGTTGGGATTGAGAGAGAGAAGCTTTCGGTGAATATTAAGAGAATCTCTTGGAAAACAACCTGAAAATACCCTCCCCAATAGAGATAGAGTGAACAGAAAATGCCATATCTTCCTTCGAGTCACATGAAGATACTATTAAGAATTTTCCCAAACCTTAATCAAACCAGAATTTCCCCCTTCATGTCTGGTTGCGTGATGCTATGGATGGGCCCACTCCCATTTATGCTCTTATACATTATGGTAGCAGCGGGAATTTTTCTTGTAGCTCGACTTCTTCCTCTTTTCATAGTTATATACCCCCCTTCCCCAATAATGAATTTAATCTCATTGATAGGAGCTTTTTTTTTTTTGGACACAATATTAGGAGCTACTTTAGCTCTTGCTCAAAAAGACATTAAGAGAGGTTTATCATATTCCACAATGTGGCAATTGGGTTATATGATGTTAGCTCTCGGTAGGGGATCTTATCGAAATGCTTTTTTCCATTTGATAACTCATGCCTATTCGAAAACATTATTATTTTTAAGATCAGGATCCATTATTCATTCAATGGAAATGATTGTTGGCTATTCACTCTATAAAAGTCTTTACAGTGAAAATATGGGTTATTTAATTTTATCTGTGTTGACAAAATTGCCCTTACATCATAAATAAAATTAAAACCCAAAAGAAATTTACATTAATAACCGGTGGATCATCTCTTTCCGTCAGTGAAAGGCAGCCGTTTCACAAACTAGCTGACTTTGCTCCGCATTTCACACAACCCGACTGTCCGACTTGGCACTCGTATGAAAACTTTACTGGTAGCTTGCAATGAAAATTAAATCTAGAGTGAGGAAAGGGGTATTCAGTTGGCTTGGCTAAAAGAATCTGCTTGAAGCAAATAAAAATAGAGGAATGAATAAAATCATTTTGATAATCTGAACGAACGCATCCCATGGCATGAATGCTTTACTCGTCGGGGAAGCAAATTCAAGAAATTTCAAACACAATCAATCACTTACGAGTGATCCATCCATAGACAATAAAAATAAAAATAAAAAACCTTACCCTTATCCTTGTGAATTTGAGAGTACTATCTTATTCCCTCTACTTGTATTTGGGTTTATTTACTTTATCAAGAAAAAGGGAAAGGGGGGGTGGGGGTGTCTATTCGGATATATTATCTAAATGGTTAGCTCCATCTATAAACCTTTTTACATCAAAAATCAAAATGGTATGAGTTTGTGAAAGATGCAATTTTTTCTATATTAAATTTTCAAAGGTTGGGCTCCTAAGGTTTTCCAGACCAATTAAGAGGAACTGAAGAGAAGAAATATTTCGGTAACTCTAAATAATTTGCAACATAAAGTTCTTATGCTTTTGAAAGCGGTTAAAAAAAAAAAACACAGATAATGTAGAAGCCCTATTAACTTGATCTAATTTATTAAGTATGTGTAATGTGTATTTTATCCAATACTAGTAGGGCTGAGCAGAAAATCCGATGAACCCAATCCAACCCAAAACCCAAACCGAACCAACCCAAAAACCCAAAAACCCAAACCAATTGAAACCCAAAATTTTTGGGTTGGGTTTTGACCCGAACCGAAAATATTTTGGGTTGGTTTGGTCTTTTTTATTTATATTCGGGTTGACCCAACCCAACCCGACTCGATATATATATATATATGTGTGTGTGTGTGTGTGTGTGTTCCATCCAAAGTAAAAGGTAGTTATCATATTGCTGCTATCACTTCATTTTCGACGATTATAGTTATGAATATATGGTATGGAACTCGAATTTTGATGTATACATGCATGGATTTTATAGCATAAAAGTTTTATGATCGATGCATGTTTATGGATGAAAACCCAAACCCAACCCACACCAACCCAAACCAACCCATTGGGTATAGTCGTTCGGTTTGGTTTGGGTTAATCTTGAACCAACCCGACTTATACTATAAAAACCCAACCCAAATCACCCAACCCAACCCAAGCTCACAATAAATACTAGTTATATACCGTATATTAAAAATCTTAGTAGAGTTTTTGCTGAAAATGAATTTCTACCAGTCTGAGTAACAGGGGTGAATTTGTTGATCAGTATTATAGACCATTTGCTCCAAACATGACAGAATCTTGAATCTAAATTTCTATTTCAAAGATTTACTAAACGGGTTAAAAAAAACGGGTCCTTTCTCCCACAATCAATCTACCAAAAACCCCAACACAGACATATCTACATTTTTTTTTGTTGACAAAAAGAACAGATAAAATGGCACAATTAACCTTGTAACTACTGCTAATTCTGATTATCTATCTAACACATATATATACATCATATATCTACCATCATCAGTAAACTTCAACTGCAAAACTACCACTACCATCACCTCAGGATTGTTCTGCAAATAACCGCGTTTGTAAAAGCACCTTGTTGACAAGCTCTTCATTGATCTTCGACGGAAGAGGCGCCATCGGATACATATTTTCCGTCACATCCATATCACATTTATTCAACCTGCGTTGGGGCAGACACATTAGTATAACCTTCTGGATGAATACATACACCCCTCAAAACAAACGACACACTCATCTCTATTCAGAATGAAAGGTGCATCAGAATACACATAATTTGAATAAAGAATACGTATTTTATGCAGTAAACATAGTAAAAAATTCAGAAAATTTGAGATTATGCAAGCAGATGGTTTTTGACAGTGCAATGCTACATTCTAAGAGTATAACTTACTCATTTAAGACGGAAATGGCAATGTCATGAACTTGGGATAAGAGATGTATGTTGTCCCGTAACTGCACATAATAAGATAAGAAGGAAAACAAGACGTCACAATACTTTCTGAACCTCGATTTTGGTAAAATTAACTGTCATAAAGATTGATTTTTAAAAGGGGTAAAAGAACACAGCACATGAATCACAATCATTTACTTCTCTGAGGTGTAAAATCGACAGTACTAAGGGATAACTGATAATGAGAAGCTCTGAATTATTACAACGCTATAACATCTGAATAATATGAGTAATGAAACAGACGCAAAGGGTGCGGCAAGTATGTTTATTTTGTAAGAAATATCAAGAAAGCGATCACTTGCATTCTCTTTTCTTTTCCTGTTTCTCCACATCATTTCAACTTATTTCACATTATGGACTTGAAATTAACGGAACAGATTGTGCCACACAATCAATATCCACATGTGGAGTCATTATACAAATACTTCCTGCTGGAAACCTCCTATGCCTTATATCAAGTCATTAAATAAGCTTGGGGAAACATGTATAAAAACTAAACAGATTAAAATAACATTTACCTTGAGAGTGTTTATATTTTCACAAACTTGACCCATAACCTGAGCACTTTGATGAGTCAGCAGTCTCATTGGACCAAAAATGGCTGCAAACGGCAAATGTCTCGCTTCAGCAAATGAGTAAATCAAAATGATCTTTGCAATGAATGTACAATGCATTAAAGCCACAGGAGAGAGTAAATTCCATTGATTTTTTTATTTTATACCAAATCAGAAATGAAACTAGGTATAACCCAACAGGCATGTCCCTCGGTTTAAACCATTTATTAAGAGAGGGATGCACATTAACCGTGTATTCATGATTGATACTCTACCCTAGTTAATTAGAAGTAAAGAAAAATAGTAGACGCCTGATCTATGCACATTATCTCAAAAAAAATATCTTAAAGGGGCTTTTCCATATATATAACCACATGAAGGCCATAATACATGACAGTCTTCTTGGTAGATACAGTTCTCTCAAGGGAAAAACATCAGCGACACAGAAATTAGTGTGAAACAAGAATGATGATTATCAATTCAAAGATAACTCGATCTTTTAACTTTAAGGGGTTTAATACATTTATGAGAAAGACAAATACTTAAGCTCTACCATTTTTCTAAGTAATATTGTATTATTTTAAGCCAATTAGCAGCCTCTAAATAAAATACAACCCCCCCCCCCCTCCCCCCTGAATTCCACCACAAGAGATGGAGGGAGGGGCGCTTCCCCTTCGTTCTCACGTAGGGATAATTAGAAGTCGTTCAAAATGTGGAAGAAGATAGACCCTATTGTGTGATATGCTAATGGATAAATGCTTCTTTTGTTTCTGTTACTATTACTATCTTAGACATTTGAACGCCACCAACCTTCGTCGGGGATGCCATCATTGCCGTCCATGGGCCTGAATGATTCAGCAAAAGGAGGCGGAGGGCAACTTGTTCTGTTGGGGACTTGGGATCTTGGAGCACAATCTGTAGCCTTCACCTGAGAACCCCCAAAAAAAACTAGGGTCAAACCATCGAAGTAACTGAAACTAAAAAAAACAGGCAACAAGGGAATAGCACAATGAAGAATAGAATAATGAAAATACGAATTCAGATATAATGTCTTCGCTACGTGGATGACTCTTCTTCATCTGTCTAGCTATTCTGAGGATTGTCAGCACCCAAGACCATGATTGCATAGCAAAAGAGAAAAATAAAGTATGCAAAGAATCCTTATAAGTTCTACAAGGCTTCTTCCTTTTTTTTTTTTTGGGTCTTGCGATGGGAGGTAGGTGTCCCTTCATTCCATCGGAGAAGGGTGAAGTTATATACCTAGCATGCAACCTAAGGCCAACCAAGCATGTTATCTTATATCCCACTTCTTTTAACTGAAAATATCATATTCATTCACAAATCACGATAAATACAACAAAAAGTTCCTATTTAACAACACCATAAATAAGTTTGCAAGTAGCTCCAGGAAATACAAGAAAGAATTTATCAGCTGGACAACGGGAAGGACTCCTGCAGTGGCCATAGCTAATACTAGTTGATTTTCAAGTCAGTGAAGGATCCAGATAAATACATGAGGCCATGAGGGTTAAGCAATCTTGTGTCATATATGTTGATGCATGAAAGCCTTAGCTTCTATACCCGAGACAAATTTTCACTTCGTTTATCTCTGATGACTCCACTTGTACACAGACTGCCCAGGCAAAACCAGGAACATAAGGGGTATACTCCTCTGTGTTAAAACTTGAATATCCCAACTAAAATCCAGAGTGGTAAACCTTTCAGATAATTTTATTATTCTTAATATCAGGCATAATACAAGACTTTGAAGAAGCAACACATTGACATCTCAAATTGAACATGTTTATTATGTAATACTGAGTCTTCATAAAAGGAAAATAATAATAATTGAAACACAAAGTAACTATAGTAAAAAGCCTAAATGGCCCAGCCATAACTTGGACCATGCATAGGAGGAATGGTTTAATGGACCCGGCTGCAGTTCTTTGTATAAAGATTGTCTAATGTCAAAGCTCAACATCAATATAGGATACATCACTTAACACCTCTGGAAATACACCGAGAAAATGATGTACCAAGTAACTACAATCTCTGGTTTTAACGGGGAAAAGAACCGAAGAAAAGGTAATGAGGGCAATAATTGTTTCAGTTGAACAATGGAAGTGGATATGAAATAATCAGCTGAGTATTCACAATACCTTTCTCTCTTTGCTCTTCCTGGGGTTATGGTCATCTTTTCTTTGCTTACCATTTTCCATATCCTGCAAAAGGTAAATCGTTTGAGTCGGGTTTCCCTGTCTTGGATTGGGTGAAAAGAGGAAAAGAAAAGAAGGATTTGGAGGGATTTGATTATACGTGTTTAATAAACTTTAAACGTAAATGAAGGGGGAAGGGAAGACCGAAAGGTCCAATACAGTTACAGCTTCTACATTTTCACGCGTACTTAAGAAAAATCCTCTAAGATAACTTAGAAAAAACCCAAGACCGTCAACATAGAAGGAAATATTTGCTGCAGCAGCAGCAAACACAAGCTTGTCTAGACATTTCCTTATCAAGTAATCTTTTGAAACAGCAGGATTAACAATTACTCTTATCTGTTTCTATAGCCAATTCCGTATTTTCATGCCAAAAGACGCATAATCAGTTAAAATGTTCAATATAGTAGAAAAAAGATTAAAAGCAAAAACAGGGCATAGAAACGAAAAAAAAAAAAAAAAAATGAACTTACTCTCATCCATTTGTACCGCAAGGCTATATCCCGAATACTTTTATTTAATTCTTTCGCAATTCTAGCATAGCAATCAATGAACCTTTTTGAATCATAGCAATCAATGAAGCTTTTTGGAGCATATCTGCACAAGTGAACATGTAACTCTATTTCAATGCCAGCAGTTACAAGGAAAAGACTGCTCCAGAAAAGTTCCAAGCGGCTTATTATAGATATTTCTTATGTGTAGATAAGATACAGGCGGAGTGACCTGTGACCCTCTTTTGAGTTGGTCCAAATAGTATTGAAAGCCAAGAACATCATAGATTCACAGGAAGGGAGTCTTTGTTTTTCACTACACCCAATTACGGGGCTACCGATAACAAATACACCACACCTAATAAACTTTCAGAAAGTCGTTTGCATGGTCTGAAATCGAATTTCAAAAGGCCAATCATCATAATCGACCTTCGGAAAGTTGATTTTGACTAAATAATCGGCTTTTGAAAGTTCGATTGCGTGTGGTGACTAAAGTAGCGTGGTACCGTACCACAATAAACTTGCGGTGGTGCAAATAAAGGGTCCCTTGTGACTTACTCTGCTGCATCAACAAGCCCCGCCCCATCCTGCCCCACACCGCCCCAGGCCAACTAAACAAAAAAACCACTAGTACCCCAACCTGCTAAGTTAGCAATTAATGATGTAGTCTTTTTAAAGCGTTGTTATGCACCAATGCATACAAATCCTATTATTGATTATGGAAAACGCAAACAATTAGCAAAATCATCTTCAAAATAGCCTGAAGGGTGACAAGGCATTCAAAGTTCCCTCAGCAAATACCTACAAGGAAATAAATATCACTTTTACACAAATTCAAGAACGGTTCTATACAATTGGTTGGGACTTGGGAATTTCTACACAATAAGTATCCAGCTTACAATATCCATAGATACTAATCTCCAAGAAAAGAATACAAGTAGCAGCAAAATCATGAAGCAAAAACAGATAAAACAAATTGTGCAAAAATAGAATTACTTGGCAAGCAATTCTTTCAAAGTAGCATCTTCCATAGGCGTCCAGACAACTGAAAGATTCGAACTGTAACGGAGGGCGGACTGAGTTTGTGCCAACAATGTGTTCTCATCGCCGTTGTTAACGAAACCCCTTCCGTTTACGCTGCCACAACCGTTTCCGTTTACGCTAATGCCACAACCGCTACCGCTACCGGTAACGGTATGACTGCTAATATGGTTGTAGTAATTATTATTATTATTATTATTATTAACAAAAGCGGCGCCGCCGCCAAATAGGTTCACAGACGGTGGCATCATATTCTACCAAGATTTTTACTCTCGCAAATGATTGAAATTACTGGGAATGGCGGTTACAGTATTCAGTTTGCAAGCTTTGGTGAAATTTATATGACCAAGTTTTTATTTTGCTTCCGGAATTTTCTTTTTTGAAAAAATAATTTTTAATTACTCGGTTTCTCAAAAAAGAATTTTTTAATTATTTTATATACATATCAAAAAAAAAATATAATTTTATATACAATATACTTTTATCATATGTGAATGATTATAAATAAAATAAAACACTTTATATTATTTGATACAATATTACTAGAACCATTGTAGTGCAGAATTTGTCAAATACCTATTAGGTCTCGAAGATTAATATATTTGAGTTACTTTTTCTTTGAGGAATGACATATTATTTGGATTTGGGTAGGAATGTAGCATCGTGTGAAAAGAAAAGCGTCCACCTTGTTATGTATTATTTGAAGAATAAATTTAATTTGAAATATTATTTAGATTCGGTTGGGTTTCATATCAAACAAATATAAATGTTATATAACGCAAGTATTATAGTAAGAGATAAAATATTATTTTATTAAATATAAATATAAAATAAATATAAGCGTTGGCAAGTGAACGATGGATATCCGGATTCTTCATATATATCACAAAATTGAATGCATGCTTATCTATAATTTGAATGACGCGCCGAATAAATATTATAGATAATTATAAAATAAACCATTTTTTGAAAATATTTCTAAGTAAAATGGTCCAATAATATTTATTAGGACAATGACAATTTCCGTAAGATTTATATCGGAAAAAAAAAAAAAAAAAAACAGCTGATGCCTAAACAAACATGGCAGTTGCATTTTTATTTTTTTTTTGTTTGTATTTTTTCTCTAACACCCTCTTTAAATACCTATATGTTTTGATTTAGATATGTAAACGTGTTTCACTAGATTTTTCATTTTTTTTCTACTTGTTGTTGTGAGACTTGATTTCATATCAATTTATCGTTTTTCACGAGATTCACCGTCGAAATTCATTTAATGAATTTCACCGGTAAATTTTGAAAAACACCAACTATTTAATGTGAATTTTCAAAAATTAAGTCGGAATATGGTTCTTATGGTCTCAAAATAAAGAATACGAATAATAAAAATTTGATCGCTGTGGTCTTGAAATAAAAAACATGAAATAATTAAAAAAAATGATGAAAAAACTATCGATTTTGGGGTTATGATCATAAGATATAAGTTTTTTAAAATAATGGATGTGGAAGGGGATGTGTTGTATTTTTTTATAAAAAAAATTCCTTGAAGATGCACAACATTTATGTTTTAACAATTTTTTTTTATCATTTATGCAAAAAATTTAAAAAGATATGCTATTAACTATTTTTTAGGGAACATATACTTTTATTAATCAATATCCGCCAAATAAACGGCTAAAACGCCACTCGAGAGCGATGTGCCCTAAGATGTTCGAGCTGTAACTAACAAAACATGTCTAGCAGTCTAGCTATAAAATGCGCTGGGATATTTCCCACGCGCCGAACGAAAGAAAATGGGAAGCATAAACAAAACTAGAAAAAAAAAAAAAGGCCAAGCAATTATGTACCAAATACCCATGAAGGTGTGAACTGTAAGATCGATGCCCGTGTTGTGAAGACGTGAGACAACGCCAAACAATCACTTTTCACCATCAGTTGTGAATTCCCAACTGCCGTGCTTTTTCCAAAGCCAATGAAATTGCCTTAAGCTTCATATATTCCATCGAGTCTCCTGGGTCAAAGTGATACGCGAAGGAATGGATAATTGCACCAGACGAGTCACGAAAAATGTCTCCACCCCCCGCACCTTGATCACCCAATCCAAGGGCTTCGCCCATTTGTACGGAAAATGTTGGACCGAGACATGCGTCCAATAAGCCTCAAATGCATTTACATACTCAGCCGATGCAGCCAACGATCTAGTACATACCGCATAGACGTGAACAACCTGATCATCAAAAACCCGCAGAGCAACGTGCCTTTCAAATCCCTCACATAAGCCACACGAATCTCGTGGTGTCCTGCACTCCCTGATCTTCAAGTAGTCTTAGAGCTCCATAAAAGAAGGAGAACGAAGGTGCCCTAAGACTCCGTAAAACGGTGACACCCTCTAGATTCGGTCCGCCATTTCACATTCGAAAAAAGCACATGTCGTATCTGAAGGATGCAAGAGCTCAGATCTAAACGAGTTAGATCTACGTGCAGCGGATGGATCACAATTTATACATCACAATACATAATTAAAGGACTTAACCTACTACAAGGGGGTTAAGATCATGTTACCAATAGTAGGAAGAGAAGCTAAGATCTTCCGATGTGTTCTCCAAACGGCGGTTGGTGGACACCCTTCTTGATACACGAACCTCCTCGATATGCAACACCAAGAAAAACTTAGAGTTTTTCTTCTTCTAAAACTCAAGACAAGAAAACAAATTAAATCTCTCTTTTTTCTAAGGTGGTCGAAATTTGCCACTGTTCTAAGGCTTGGGATAACTCTCATTATATAGGAGAGTAAACATTGTCCTCCAAGGATTAAATAATTAAGAGATAATTATTACATTAATCCCTTATTCCAAATAAAAGATAAATAAAATGATTATCCCAAACAAATTAGGATAAATCAAGCTATTATCTAATATTCCATGAATTATCATTTAACAAATAAAAGATAAATCACACATTAAATAATTATCCAAAAAAACTAATTCCTTGACAATTAATTAGCATGACATTGGCGCCACTTTGTAGGTTACTAAGCCCACATAAAATGTCTTTTATGTGTATTATATTATTTAGTCCAACTAAATAATATTTTGCATATCAATTAATTAGCCCAGCCAATTAATTATCACTGAGGCCCAAATAACAAGATTATTAGTCCGAATTACAAAATCCACATCGGGGACCATGGACCTATAACCAGTAGCTCCAATAATTAATTATTCATCGAACCGAATTAGTACATTAATTATTAATTCCGGGATTACGCCACCATAAACCCGAAACTGAACTCTACCGATTATAGATGTATACTTATACTCAACCCATAGAGTGAATAAGCGTCCATTGATATAATCACTACATACGGATTAACCCTCCATAGACTGCCCATTCTGAGTGGGAAGTCTCCGTGAACCCGACTCAGAATATCTTATCCTTATTTACCATTAACCCCCTAGTGATCAATTAGTTCACATATCTGACTAGTAGCTAATTAGTCTAACATGAACTGGGCCCATCAATCATTTTCTTAGGGCTAACAAATAAGGGGACTATCTCTCTACTTCCCACAGGAAGGAATGGATTCCATGTCTGTGAAAATCAGAACTACTCACTCATCTGGAGATAGTGCCAATGAGAAGTGGTTTGGAACACATATTTAAGTGAACCGTAACTAACACATCAAACACTACCCCGGGACAAGCAGCACCCTATGATCACCTTAGGATTAAGGTTGATCCATATATGATCATCTAATGATTTAATAAGATTTATCGATTACGGAATTATACCGAGAAATACAGATTAAATCGGTCCAGTCCTATATGAATGCCATCATATATAAATGCCCCACGTAGGTACCCTCTACCGACAGTCCGGATAAGACTATCACACCCTAAGGTGTTCTGGGCGCATTATTGGTGTTTTAATCAAGAGACCCTAAACTCGATTAAGTTCACCACGGACTAACAATTTAAGCATATCTCCACTAACTCAATCCTCACGTGTAATCCATACACTGAGTTAAGTGGTTACATACAGATATACTTAGGGTTTGCAGCAGTGTATTACTTTACAAGCACAAAGCAAGTAACTAAGGTGAGATAAATTCTGTCATCCATTATTAAAAACAATTACACAAATTGTCTTTCGGGCACTACACCTAACAGTATCGTCTCCAGAGTCTCCTCACAAGAGAAACAAATACCCTCCACAAATGCCTCCGCCGCAACACCTGGCCAATAGCAAGACAGTAATAAAGGCATCGACATAAGAAATGCCGAATGTGCGGCTGCACATGGAGCTGCTAACAACTACTCCACAACATGTTGTCCTCTGTCGAAGTACCCTGACCTTACAATATAGACTCTCTTACGATCGTAGTGCCAGATCCGTCTATCTTGATGGCTCCCTGGTGCTATTGTGGTCGCCAAAATGACATCAGACCCCCAAGGCCTAAACAACTGTTGTATCCGATGCACATCTCATAATCTGGTGTTGGGAAGGAACAAATCTGAAACCAAAGAGTCTGCCGGGAGTTCATGCTCTGCAAAAGGAATGCGAAAAGAAGGCTGCCGGGAAGTCCAAGCATCAAGAAATACAAACACCGACTCCCCGTCCCCCCACCCTCCATTGCATCCCACTGAGCAATATGTTGCACCCTTCTAAAATGCCGCGCCAGAGAAAAGATGGCCGTAGCTCCCTCGAGTCTAAAGAATAATAATTCATACAAAATACTTTGCATGCAACGCCTGTGCAACCAACGAACCCAGACTAGTCATAATTCACCAGGACTGTTTTGCCAGCAAGGCCAAGTTGAAGCATTCCAAGTCCGAAATCCCACCCCCTAGTTTTTTTGGTAAGTAACAAGCCTTCCAGTTCTTCAAATGCACCCGACACTTTGTTCTCTGTATCCCCCCAAAAGAAACCCCGGACCACTTGCTCAAGTTCCCGAATAAGAGTAGTGAGGACCTTGAAGCACTGCATAGTAAATGTGGGAATAGTCTGAAGGGCCGATTTAATGAACACCTCCTTCCCAGCCGGCGAGAGCAATTTATCCTTCTATCTTGCCACATTTTTTTTGAATTTTGTCCCTAAAAAACGCAAACACTTGGCGTTTATTCCTCCCCGTCTGATATGGCAACCCCAAACACTTGCTAGAGCCATCCTCCGTAGGAATCTGTAACAAATCTTACACCATCTCACGGTCCGCCTCCGAGACACCCCTTCAAGAAATAAATGCTAGATTTATGAAAGTTGATAGCTAACCAGAGAGAGCACCATACCTGTCAAACAGATCAGCCAAGGCCTCTACCACCCCCTTCAACAGCTCAAAAAACACCATACAATCTTCGGCAGCTATAAATTAATTTAGATTTTTTTCCTTCTCCATAATTCCCACCAAATATTAGATTGGTTGATTATATGTTCAAATTTCAATAATAATAATTCAATTGGGCCAGAGATCAGAAGGACAAGATAAGATACAAAATGGTTGAGAAGGACAAAATGTAGTAACACATGTACAAAAATATAGTAACACATGTAGTAACTGTTACTCTCAATCATTTTAGATTAAAATTGTCCTTCACAACCTTAAATTTTAATTCAATAAATAACATAATAAAATCATAATTCAATAAATGTTTGTTTGGGTGCGGGGGTGGGACCAAGGAAAAAAGTTATAGTTTTAATTGCTGGAGTTTTAATTGTTGGAGAAATTTACATAAATAACAAACAAACAAACAAAAAAATAAAAACAATCAGCAGTTCCTAGTTCGTACTACATCTAATCATATAAAACCAGAAGAAAAAAAAAAAAAATCATATAAAACCTTGGTAAACATGTAAATATCATTAATATATATTTTTGTTCATTTTCCCCCCTAATTTTTAATAAATGGAAATGATGTTTGCAAAAAATAATAAAAATGGAAATGATTGTGCATTTTTTTAAAGTTTCTATATCCATTAATGCTAAATCACGCATATCAAGGAGGTGAGTTAATACATTAACTTTTTCAATGAAATGACAAGAAAGTCATTGGTTATAATTAATGTGACCTTCATTTCTATCCCTACCGTAAAGTCATTGGATATAATTAATGTGACCTTCATTTCTATCCCTACCGTAATAAATAAGGTTAAATCAAGTAAAAATACAATAAATGTTGCACTGTAAATTGTACTGCATCATATTAAATAGAACAACTGCATCAGTTATTTTGAAACGAAGTGAGTACCTATTAGACTGCAAAAAGTGTTTTGCCAAAAATTATTGTACGTAAAGTTAATAAGCTCGCCAAATGAATAATTTTCTTCGGTTCCGACTAGGACAAAAAGACTTGAAATAATGTTCGATAAATGAATAATCTCGTTAAACGAATTTTTTTTTCCAGGTCACGAGGGTTTTTATTTATTGAGGTTTAACTGTACATGACAATTTTTTTTTGTTATCGGAACATGATTATCAATCTACGATTTGTGCTTGTGTTTAATTATGCGTTGTTCTTAGTTCTAGTTTCTTCACAATCATGATTCATGATAGGTGAATGCGTATACGGTTGTCCTCGTTGTTGTTGATGCAAATATGACTAGACATATGTCTCTCCTCTTGTGTTATTATTAGAAAAATTATGATGCAGAGACTTTGAATTCAAACGTGTCGTTGGATGATTGTTATATGTATAACAATACAAAATTATTTAATCCGATTGTCCGTTTTAACATGGACTTCATGCAACAGGATTACCTTTCCTTTTCTTGGGCTCTCTCTCCCTATCGTAATTTGACAAAGAACTGAAGCATATGTTTCTTTCTCGACAGTTACTACTTCCTCCGTCCTAAATTGTTTGAGACTTATTCATTTTATGAATGTCCCAAAACAAGTCTCATAACTAGTATTTAAAATTGAAAATTCTTTTTAAATTCCTTAAATGTCCACATAACTATATTTATTAAGAAGATTAAACACAATAAAAGAAGGATATAATTGTAAAATAGAAATGTTTTTAATAACTAGACAAGCTAATAAATGATGTCCCCTTAAATATTTAGCATTCCAAAATGTTCCAAACAAATTGGGACGGAGGGAGTATTATTTTTGCTTCAATAGATTTCATCGGAAAATCATACGCGCTCACTATCACACGTAAAATAAGAATACAAAATATTCTATCGTGACATTGCTTTCTCCTTTGATTCAGTCCGATGGTGATTCCATGTTTTGTGATTTTCCAGTTAATTATACCATCATTTTCATTAACTTTTTTGTTTTTTTTGTTTGTTTGTATTTTTGATTTTATCAAAAAGTCCGTCTGAAATCTTCCTTTCTTTTCAACTTATTTTTTTAAAATTATTGCATTTATGGTATCATCGCCGTCCGTCGGACCCCAGGCAAAGACAAATGCTATTAGCAAGTTATATAATAATAAATAAAAACAGATAATGATAGTACTATGCAGAGACAACTTTATATAAGTTTTATAATTTAAATAAATGTCATCGATAAAGTCTGTTTCACATTCAAACCAATGGATCAATAGGCGAACGCAGGATCTTGGGTAAGGTATAATAATTTTTTTAAAGATAAATAAAAATTTTAAGAGGAGACAAACTATATGTATCGAACAAATTTCAGTATATTTTTTTCGGATTTAGAGGGTAGGGCAGTTGTCCCTTAGCTGTATATAGGCCCGTCATTGAATGAATCATGAATGAATGTATAAGATGATGATGTTATTACAAATGACATCATCTGTGTTCACGAAGAAAGAGACCCAGTAAAACTAGCTAGTTAGCCGTTTTCATTATCATTAATTAGAAACAAAATCATTTTTGACAAATTCTAGATATTAATGTCATTATGTACTTCGCACAGAACCGGCCCAGGCCAGCCACATTCTCATTTCTCGTAATCTATGGAGGGAGAGAAAACAAAAATAAACGTTATTCTCTATCCAAAATATGATATGATGTCTTATATGAGTTTTATCCTTTTCATAAACCGAATCAAACAAATAATGTCATAATGCTTTGTTGTTGTTGTAATTTTCATTCAGTTTAATGTTATAATCATTCTCATTAAGGTAATTGAATAAAATAAATTTTCTTTACCATGAAATGAAAATATAGCATGTTTTTAATTTATTTCGAAAATTGATGGAATTAAAATTTATAAAATACCACGTCCCACCCTACTTTACCCTAACATCACGTACATCATCCTTTTACAATACACTACCATACACTTTTAACCTACGTAACTTACCCTACAACCCCTCAACCCCCTTATCCATTCTACCTTTCCATGTGCTTCCCAACATCTACCGAATTATTTTACCCTTACCATACCCCACAATTGGTTTACCAAACCCTACCATCGCTTACCCTAGCTTACCCCACTTTGAATCCCACCCTATGGCACCTTGAATCCCCATTGTACGCTGCACATGCATGTGCACCCACGCTACTTTGCTCCACCGTACGTACCTTTCCACTCATTCTCTCCCACATTAATATTTCACCCTTTCCCCCACATTTACCCAACCATACAACCTTACAGACTCAACATCACCTGTACTCCCACACCACCCCATCATTCTCTCCTTTAGTTTTTCCTTACCCTATCCAGGGTTGCTTCAGATTTTTTCCAATATATAGGGGTCATAAATTTATCATTATGTATTCTCTTCTACACATACGTTTGTATATTCAACTTTATACAATTAATTATGAGTAAAAAAAAAGATAGCGGCGGTCAATTTCACACACACACACACACACATATTCTACTCCTTTTACATATTAATATTTTATTAGGGGGTTGGCCGCCGAGCCCAAGGGTAGAGCTGCCTCTGACTCTACCCCACACCACATTACAACCTTGCCCTTTTCCCCACCCTATGTTGCCATCTAACTGGCTAAATTACAATTTTGGTCCTCTAACTAGACATGTTTTTCGATTTTGGTCCTAGTTTTTCTCCGGCGACAATTTTAGTCCTATAAGTGGTCTTTTTTTTTTACAAAAATAGTCCTGAACGCCGGAAAGACCACTTACGGGACTAAAATTGTCGTTGAAAAAGACCACTTACAGGACTAAAATTATCGCCGGAAAAAAGACCACTTACAGGACTAAAATTATCACCGGAAAATACCAATTTTAGTCCTGTAAGTGGTCTTTCCGGCGTTCAGGACTATTTTTGCAAAAAAAAGACCACTTACAGGTCTAAAATTGTCGCCAGAGAAAAATCAGGACCAAAATCGAAAAACGTGTCTAGTTAGAGGACCAAAATTGTAATTTAGCCCCCTTACTTTACTCATATCTCATCTGAACCTCTCACCCCATCTTATCCTGTTATGTCACACCATCTTATCCCGTCACCCACCTTTTGTATGTCATATAGTTTGGAATATAGTTTATTTCATTCTTTTATCTGTCAAACATAACAATAAAATACATTTATTTCATTTCACTACATTCATTTGTTTTATCATATTATATTCCATTTCATTCGAACGAACATATCATCATCTTCGACTCACAAAATCAAATTCTCTTTATGGTCGATATCATCTGTTTTACCTCGTGGGAATGCAAAAAAAAAAAATAAAAAAATGAACATATATCATGTTTGAACAACAACTAACTACGAATAGTAATTTGACTCAAAAAATGTTATGTATTAAAAAAATGTTATGGCGATACCGTATACGTTGTGTGAAGCTCAATTGTCAACCATAATTTTTTAAATTTTTTTTTTTGTTATCAAAAGAAAAAACATTTACTGCGTATAAAAGTCTTAATGTCTCATGTTAAATGGGAACATTAAAAAAATCAACACCACCGCACTGTAAGAATACATATGACCGGTGACCATTTGATCAATAGGATGTATTAAAATATATAAAATGTTAATTATAAACCATTAGTTTAAGGTTTTAAGAGATATAATAATTCAACATAAAATCTGTCTATAAACATCGTGTTTAAAAAAATATATATTTTAAGTGTTGACCTCTCTCAAAAGTCAAAACTACATAATAGGAGTGTTAGGCATCCCTCAAAACTATATAATAGGCCAATATGAAAGAAACACGTTGTATTATATAAAATGTTAATTATCTATCTTTCAATTAGTTTAAATTTTTGGACGAGGTCGCAATTCAACGTTAACACATTAAATATCTTATACTAACATTTATGAGTTAACATTCGTTGTAACTTGAGAGCCTTTCTGAAATTACGAATACATTTATTTGATTATTATATGAATTATAGTTATTCTTATTGATGGTATTCAATAAACAATTAAGAAGCAACATAATTTAAATATACAAAAAAAAAAAAAAAAAAACATAAAATTGGTGAAATTCAAAAGTGTAGTTGGTATGAATTCAGCTTAGCCTACGTAGCTGCATCATGAAATAGGTGGACTCGATCGTTAATTGAATCTCTCCCTCTCTATATATTCTCTTTTATTAAATTGAATGAATCTTTGTAAGAATGGAAGTCTAAACACAATGAGGTTTTTCTTCTTCCCCTTCCATAGACAAAAGGAATATATCGTTGAACAATCAAAGTTGCATACTACACCTTCAAATGAAGTGATGTCATGTAACTCCTTGCAAAATTATATTGAATAATAATAACATTATATACGCATCTTATTCTTATTGGTGGAATTATATAGTCAATTATCAAAATACAATGAATATGGTGTATCTATCGATCACAAGTTGAAGTTGTTATTACTTATATTCAATAATAGGAGATTTGTTCATCTCATATCTTAGATACTACTACCCCTGCCCCAAAATTCAAGTCATCTTAGATTTTTAGATTTGTCCCATAATATAAATCATTCTACATTATCAATACAATATTTACTATTTTTTTCTCTATCTTATCATTAATTTATTATCAATTCAATCAATTTTAATTACTTAACAACTATTGATAGTCAAAGGATATTTTAGACATTACTTTTAAATTTATGACATTCAAACATTTTTTAATCTGTGTAAAAACTCGAAGGATGACTAATATTTTGATAAGGAGATAGTAGTTCCAAAATAAATGGTCAACACGTAAATAAAAAAATTTGTCATAGTAAATGATGATAGAGAATGATATGTGCACAACGATTGTGCCACAACGAAAGACACAACAGTGATCTACACGATAACATATTTATAGACATATGATAATATTGAATCACCTACTGATTCATAAAAATCACGTTACACCATTGATAATCGTATATAACAAATTGATTGATAAAAGTCACATTGTAGTCAATTGTGCAAAAAAGTGTTGGGACATTTTTGTCTTTTGTCTTTTGTCTTTTTTTTTTTTTTTTTTCCGCGTAAAGGATGAAAGCTTTTATTACCAATAACCCGGGTAAGCCCGAGACTAACAAAAACCGGTGCTACCCGGTACTAACAACAACCGGACCAACCCGGTACTGAAAGCTCCGGCACTGGGCCGGAACCACAAACATAAAACAAACAACAGCGTCAACAAATAGATAGAAAGCCAGGGAGTGCTGAGCCAAAAGAGAAAAAATCTCCGAAAAAATTCCGATAAGCTGGCCAACAGACACGGATTCCCCGGGTCCATGACAACAAAACTAAACACACAAATAAACAAAGACAACAACAACACCAAACAAATCCTATCTCTCTACACCAACGTTGTTAAACACCGCCACCGGAGAAGCAAGACACCGTTGACCACCACAAGGAGCAGCACCATAGTGACACGAAAGCAGCACTGATCCAAAGAGAGCAACCAACGGCTACTGGCAGCAGGAAGCCGGCAGAGGAGCCAACAGCCGAGGAGACAGTCATGCCGCACCCCCAAAAAGCCCGCCACATATCCAAAACCAACACGCCACCAGCCATCACAAGACCATTAACTCCAAACAACACCACCGAAGGAGGTCGCCGGAGCTAGAGTACAATAATCACCGGAGCCGCATCAGATCTAAATCCACGGCCATGGAGAAAGTGTACATCTCGTGTCCCATCAGTTGTTATTTAATCGCTCAGAAACAACGAGTGATATAATATATATTCTTTCCGTTATATTTTATTTATTTCGTGTAACGCTCCCATACCCTGGGCCTGGTAGCACTAAATGAGTCATAAATATCCGGTCAACTGCTTAGACCGCCGTCCTCGCTTGGTCTAAAAGGGCTAACTCAAGTTGACAAGACCTTTATGTCTCACACTTATATGAGGGTGGACATCCTCTTATTTTACCGATGTGAGACTTTACATTCCCCCCCCTTATAAGGGACTGGCGTCCTCGCCAGGACGGCCAAGACTTGTCCGGATCGTCCCTACCAGAGGTAACTAGAGGCCATCCTTACACCGTCTTCTTGTACGGTGCAACGCATAGTTCCGTCTGATAGTCGGCTTTGATACCATTCTGTAACACCCCCAGACCTAGTAGCGCTAAATGAGTCATAAATGTCCGGTCAACTGCTTAGACCGCCGTCCTCGTTTGGTCTAAAAGGGCTAACCCGAGTTGACAAGACCTTTATGTCTCACACTTATATGAGGGTGAACATTCATTTACTTTATCGATGTGAGACTTTACATTTCGTTTGATCTTTTACACAGATTAAAAAAAAATGTTGTTAATAATTTGAATATCATTAAATGACCCAATATTTGAAGCTTTTAATGTTACACATTTTTTTATTATAAATATTGTAATAGAAGGGTATTTGAAGAAATTTTACAATTAATGCACAAATTAGACACTTATTTTGGGACAAACAAAAAAGAAAACGTGGACAGATAAAATAAGACGGAGGGACGTATGACTCAATCACTCACACAACGAATGACAGAATATACTTCATCCGTTCTGAATTATCTGAGACAGTTGTCAAAATCACGCATATTAAAAAAGTGTGTTAATGCAATGACTCTAAAATGAAATGACTAAAAAGTCATTGAATATAATTAATGTGACATTATTTTTTATTTATCATATTGCAATAAATAAGGGTAAAGCAAGGAAAAATAGCATTAATGTTACATTGGAAATGTAAATGCATCAGATAATATGAAACAAATGATTTTGACAACTGCCTCAGATAAATTGGAACAGAGGAAGTACATTACATCATTGATCATGACGGATGATCCATTATTATGATGTTTACGTATCATAATTAAGATGTATGAGTCGTTGTGTCCGAATAATTGTGATAATAAGATTATATCATGGATGGTGATACAACCACTATGCATATGTATCACCACACAATCTTGACTATTCATTTCAAAAGTTACACTTTAATCCTTGGTGGATGTGGAGGAAGTGTATGTACACTACACAACATGTGATGTTGTGTAGTGTTTCCTTAGAGTAATGATAGAGGCATATATAAAAAATACACAACATGTGTAATACACATATCATTTTCCTTAGAGTAATGAGTGTTAATTGATTGTGATATAGACCCAACAAAATCAAAGATCAGAAATCACGTTGTGACATCCGTTGTGTAATTTTTATTGTGTCTCCATCATTACTCTTTTCTTTACATCATTCCCTTCTAGTTCAATCCACCTGCTCTACAACCACAACCGGCGGTATGTTCATGTCGAATAGTCGCTCCATTAGCACAATGACAATATTCCAACCAACTTTTTTTTTTTGTTGGGATTATTTAAATCCCAATTTTTTTTTTTTTTTTTTTGAGAAGAAAATCCCAATTTTCTATTTCCCCTAATTAACAACGAACACTCACGACTCACGCGTCGTTTACTTTGAAAGCAAAACCCAGTTCCAGTTCCAGTTCCATTTCCATTTTTGAATATATATATATCAAACCCCCCCAATTTTCTAATTCGATCCAAAGCTTCTTAGAACAAGTTTTTAATTCAATCAGAGCGATGAAGATTTCATCTTCTCTGCTCTTTATTATACTTTTTGCTCGGTTTTATTCCACTGTGAATTCCCAATCTTCAGATTCATGTAACACTACTATCAACAACCTCAATGGTCAGATTCCCTTCGATACCACCTCCTTCATCTGCAATTCCGTATGGCCTTCCCAAAGTTTCATCATCCGAGTAAGTGTATTTCAACATTCATCTACCTAATTTTCAGAGATTTGAATTTTAAAAAAATAACTGTTTATTTCTATTTTTCAGTATAAGCAAACTGGTACGGATCAATGGAGCTTCTTACTATCGGCACCGAATTCAAATGGCTACGTAGCTATGGGATTTTCGCCGAACGGACAGATGGTAGGGTCCAGTGCGATCGTCGGTTGGGTAGGAACTAACAATGTTCCTTTAATGAAGAGGTATTTTCTCGGAGGGCAAGTGCCGAACCAGGTTCAGCCGGATTCCGGTAACCTACAAGTCGGAAAGTCGTCGATGGTAGCTACGGCGACGCAGATTTATATGGCGTTTCAGCTGAACAACACTGCTATGCCGCAGACGAAAGTGTTGTACGCCGTTGGTCCTCCGAATCAAATCCCGTCGCCGAACGGATTCCGGCTGTCGCAACATCTTGACCGAATCTCCACTTCTCTCAATTATGCCACAGGTGCGTGTATTACAATACAAACCATTATTAATATATATCCGTATTTTTTTCCCAAGGCTTTCCTTCTTACTTTACAATATAATCAAGGTTATGTATATAAGTTACATTTTTGGGACATAAATCAATTATTTTATAGGAAAAAAAATGTTCTTTTTTAGAGTAAATTGATTTAACTTATTAATGTTGATTATCAGTAAATTAACAAAACCGCTGGAAAAAGAATTTTACTAATTCTCTCTCTTTTTTTATTTATTAATTTAACAATTTATATTTTTTAAATTATCTGTTATTATATAAAAAAACGATGATAAACTATGTAAACGTCAAAGATGGGCCGAAAGAAAATAGGGGCCCAGAAATAAAAAAGCAACATGACGTGGTTTTTGGAGGAGTAGTTGGCATGATTCATGATAAAACACAAGATAAGAAACAATAATTTGTTGATTTGTTGATAGTTATAATCAATAAGCCATTAATTGAGTATACAATTACTTTTTTAATAAAATGATTTTCTTTTGGAAAGTTAAAATGATTTATTTAAAAACGTGACACATTCCCTAAATATATATTTTTTTCCGGTCACAAATAAATAAGATGAGAGGGAAAGTTGACGTTGACCCACATAGGGGGGCCCAGAATGACTGCTTCATCAATAAAAGAGAGACGGTCGAAAATAACGCGGTATACTCTTATGGCAGCTGACTAATCCTAACAACTAACTTTGTTCCTTATTTTGATATAAAAGTTGGTAGGGATGTAAGAGAAAAAGATCGGGAAAAATGTACTTCTTTCCAAATATATTTTGTTACGATGCCTTTATATAACATTTTATAAAGCTATCGGAACAACTTATATGTATAAAGGTGGTCTAAAGGTACTATATGTAATCAAAATTTAATACGTATGAGTACTAACTTAGGCATGATGAACGACAAAAACTACAATATGTTGAGTTTATTATTATAATTATGAGTAGGAGGTGTTCGTCCATATGCTTTCAAGGTTAGAGCCTCGAGAACACAAAGCTTTTCCAACTAATTCTAAAAGATAAAAGATTACACAAAGGATCAAACATACTAAAGCGATTGCTATATGGACAGAGACACAAGAACATCAAGTATTGCCTATATATAAACACTTCTTGTCTCAAAACTTATAAACATACTGCGAGAGCTCAACATATCCTCTACACTCTTTCTATCTTTTTTGTTCAACATACTGTTGGAAAATTAATCATCTAGCATGCTGTTTAACACGTAATTCAAGCAAAAACGAAAGCAAAAAAATTTAGAACAGAAAACTTATTGACTGAGGCGAGTGTAACACTCTGTCCGTAAGACGTTTTTGCCCCGATTATGTGCACACGGTAATGATAATCGTCTCTCAAAATACAACAGTCATTCCTTCTTCTAGTCTTGCACTTAGATGTGAAGAAGACGGCGAACCGATCATGTTCTGTAAATCTCTTCTTGACTCGAAAATATATGCAAAGAATTTAGATGAGTATTTTAAAGCATTTGACCAGAATTTTATCTAAGGAAAACATATAAAATCTGCACTTTTTTCATTATCTTGAAGGGAATTTATAGGAGAAAGATGTCCGTTCATTTAACAGTTGCAACATTTAACCGAAGAGTTATAACCCTTATTTGGTTGTAACCTTTCACCGAAGTGATGCAACTCTTAGCATTAATATTAATTCAAATTTCTCCAACAATCCCCCACATGAATGGAAATTAATGCAAATGCAATGCAGACTCTAAAGAGATCACAGGCAGAAATCTGTTGCATCGGGCGAGGTGGTTTGTTGCCTTGAACCTTCCGTAGTATAGTACCATCGGACATACTCGACTAAGCAGTGAACTAGGTCTTGAACTGCTCAGGCTTTGGTGCATGCCTAGACAATGATATGTACACAACAGATCTCCTAACATTCTCGAGGTTCTCATGGTTGTGTCCATTTTGGCCCTGGAACACCTTGGTTTCAGAAAGTGTGTTAGAGAATTCAGCCCTCAAATTCTCACAGAAGCGACCCCACTTCCACTTACATAGGTGACCTCCTATAAAGAGTACTCTACAATACCCCACTTGGCTTGACCAAGGTATATGAATGATTAAAAGCTTAATGCTTAACCTAACAAAATCACAGAAAGCATTTTTGTTTTTAACAGAATGGGTAAGTGCTAACTGTCCCGCATAACTCAGTTGTTCCTTTTGAACCATGATCTTGAGATCTCCAGTCACTATGTTTGGGTTACCATTATAAGGGAACATGCGTAATAGGCTTAAGTCCCATCCCGTTTGTCAAAAATTGACACCCGATCTCTAGCTAAACCTTTTTAGAAGCGGATCCGCAAGATTCTCCTTCGACTCTATAATCGAGGAAATCAAACCATTAGAGATCAATTTTAATGGTATTGTGTCTACGATGAATATATCTAGACTTACCATTATACATACAACTTTGTGCGTGTCCTATAGCCGACATACTATCACAATGTATGTTTATAGAAGGAATTGGCTTTGGCCAACACGGAAGATCCTCTAAGAAATTCTGAAGCTACTCTGCTTCTTCTTCAGCTACGTCCAATGCAATAAACTCATACTCCATAGTAGATTGAGCTATGCATTTTGCTTTGAGAATTTCCAGGACACTGCACAACCACCAACAGTGAGTACATATCCACCATTGGATTTTGAGTCTTTACAGTCAGATATCCAGTTGCATCCTAGTATTTGTACATGCTGACTGATATCTTGTATACTGTATTCCGAGGTTCTTGTAATCTTCAAATTACCTAACATCCGGTCAAGGGCTATATATTGAACTTGAACCTTCTTTTCCTTGTCTTTACAAGGAAATATCTCCTCAACAAATACAACATTCCTTTAATCAATGTTCACATTTTAATGTACATGCATCAAGAATGTCTGACTTGTGCACCAGAAACCGATAGACACTACTGTTATTTACATATCAAAAGATTATGCAATCTTTTGTTTCCGGCCCTTATTTTGACATGCTTTAACTTAGGTATTTTGACTTTGCCAAGCACCCCCACACTTTCAGGAATATGTTGGTAGGCTTGTAGCCTTTCCACTATTCCATGGTGGCATTCCGTTGAGAATAATAATTGTTGAGAGAATTGTCTCCCCCACAGTTCTAGATAAATCCGAACTGATCAACATGGCACTTAATCATTTCATCCAATGTTCTTGCAGTTAAGCAAACATTGTTCGATGGTGGTTTATATGGTGTAGTGGTTTGATGAATGATGTTGGTACCAGAACAAAATTCATTAAACCATACATTATACTATCCATCTCAATCACTACGAATTGTCCTAATTTGTTTGTCATGTTGATTCTCAACATCAAGGGTTGCACAAACTTTAAATTATGGACAGCTCTGTGAATCAAATCCAAATGTTTAGCGTTCCTTCTCATCGTTGGAAAGGTGACATAGTCATCTTGGTAACGCATCAAAGAGAAAATGTAGACGCTAATAACAATGTCAGTACACTCAAATATTCAGATTTTTAACAAACCAGAGTAACATACACGATCATTAGTATCAAAGAGCATGCATACATTTTGCATACTGAACTATCCTACTAGCAGTATCTAAGAAAATAGTATATTTGCAATCTCTTCGGCACAGATTTGGGATCACTTTATGAGTACTGTATTTTACACTTTATATATTATCCCCATTTTCCCCCTCAATAAACAATATTAATTATATGTTGCACAAAATTGGCATCCTTTTCTAAATAGACAATTTAACATCCAGTATTGTTACGTAAACCAAACAACACAACGGTTATTTGGGAGTTAAAAGTAACTTCCAAACTAAGAGTTGTGACTTAGGAACCAAATTTAATTGATTTTTTCTTTTTTTTTTTCATGTATGATTGGTACACAACCATAAACATATACATGTACGACAAGGTTATGCCATTGTTTTTCAACAATTGACTAATTAATCAACAAATACATGAACAATCCTCTTCAAGAAAATAATTAAAATCCTTAGGATTTATGAGTTCAATAGTTATAATGCTAACTAATGATGAAGATAACAGTGTCCATTAGTAGAGCCGAATCAAGAGCCACAATTGGTAACCTTTCGTATAGTGACACCTTCAATCAAGTGTCACATCCATAAAACAATTTATTTGAATACAAAATGTGTCTGAACTTTATACGTTCACCAACTTCTATTAAATTGAGCGGTAGCGATACATCCACGACTCTTTCAACCATAACATCTTACATAACACAATCAACACCACATATTCTGTTGGGACCCATCACAAAAAATCCTTGATCACTTTAATCAAGGGCTATCTTTTGTGTAGTGGTTTGTGCACTACACAACATATCATTATTCTAAATCGAGATACAACCATTCCATTTGATAAGACACAAAGGTTCCTTTTTATTTTATCAATTTACTTGGCAAATCAGATTTAATTAACACATATCTATTCAAAATAAACACACGTACTACTGTTCTTAAATATTCTAAACCCAAAGAAGACATCAAGGATTGATAGAAACAGTAACACATGTTGTTCCCTGTTTAAAATTTAACGTGCACTCCAGAATTGAAGTTAACATGCACAATTCATATATTCAACAAATTATCCAGAATTGTTCTAAGCATGTATTATTATTATTATTATTATTATTTTTTCATTTTGAGGAAAGATCAAAACAATTTGGAAGTGCATATTAGCACAACTAATGTGCAAGCATAAACTAATATACCAGGGCACTGAAAATGAATTCACAATTTACCACCTTTCGTAACCAAGGAATTCTAACAGGTATAGATTATATCAGTTCCTTTAGAGGACCAAGGGTTAATTATGAACATACTATTTATAACAATGAAGTGAACAAAAGTTTCCGCTTCAGCTTTTTCAAGGCATAGATGTAGATAGTTATAACCAAAGTCAATTAACTCTACATAAGTACTAAAAGTAATCAAGTTATTAATGACTGGACGAAACCAAGAAATAACCCCTCACGTGCGAAATTATAGAAGATCCCCTTTAAGATCAAACATATGCATACAAAAGGTCCAGAATATCACCTATGTTCAATTTCCCTCTACTTGAACAACACAAAACATACACACAAAAAAACGTCTTAAGATTGTTGGGAAATTAATCATCTAGCATGCTGTTTAACACGTAATTCAAGCAAAAACGAAAGCAAAAAAAATTAGGATAGAAAACTTATTGACCGAGGCGAGTGTAGCACTCTGTCCTTAAGACGTTTTTGTCCCGATTATGTGCACACGGTAATGGCAATCGTCTCCCAAGATACAACAGTCTTTCCTTCTTCTAGTCTTGCACTTAGATGTGAAGAAGACGGCGAACCGATCATGTTCTGTAAATCTCTTATTGACTCGAAAATATATGCAAAGTATTTAGATGAGTATTTGAAAGCATTTGACCAGAATTTTATCTAAGGAAAACATATAAAATCTGCACTTTTTTCATTATAGTGAAGGGAATTTATAGGAGAAAGATGTCCGTTCATTTAACAGTTGCAACAATTAACCGAAGAGTTATAACCTTTATTTGGTTGTAACCTTTCACCGAAGTGATGCAACTCTTAGCATTAATATTAATTCAAATTTCTCCAACACATACACCTCTTCTAGAAAGTCAAAAAGAGAGGAAGGGGAATGACTACTCAAGAAGGGTACTTCTTCCGTGGTGACTCTGTTTGAGGAGTGATCTGACGTGACATCATCCTGGCCACAATCTATAAATCATCAAAACACCAGAATAATTTCACATCGAAACACTTCTCAAATGGAGTGACCATATATAGCAGAATTTCCCACTCAAGAATACTTGCAAGTAAAAATCATTTTAACCCTCCTAATCACTAAGATTTACTTTTGTGTGTGTGGGGTATGGTAGGTCAAAGCCAAACACAAAGCAGCCCATATTCAAGACTGAAGAGAAGCCATGGAATCCTAAACCTGATAGGTTGGGCCATTCTAATGACAATAGGTGCAATTGTGGCTCGTCACATGAGGCAATGGGACCCAGTGTGGTTCTACTCTCACACTGCAATCCAATCTCTTGGGTTCATTCTTGGAGTAGCTGGTGTCATTTCTGGGCTTGTCTTGAACCATCGTCTTGGGTCCGACGTTAAACACCACAAAGCCATTGGCGTCACTGTTCTTACACTCGGCTGCGTTCAGGTTTGTCCCCTCATCCTCCTATTAAATTTCACATTTTTGGGAGAATCATCATAATCAACCCGAGTGTTCTACACTCTGCCGTGCAATGCATTGTGGGATGACTCCCAGAATGCACTGCACGGTGCAATAAGCATGAGGACCCGAGGTCCATAGAGATGCACTTTTCAATCAGAATCCAGAATGTAGTTTAACGCATTTACCAATGTGATTTTTACCGATTGTTGACTATATAACATATATGTATGTATATGTATATAGGCAGTAGCAGTATTGGCAAGGCCAGATAAAGAATCAAAAGTAAGGAAATACTGGAATTGGTACCATCACAATGCAGGAAGAATCTTAATAGTATTAGCAATAGCCAATGTTTTCTATGGAGTCCATCTTGCCAAAGCCGGAAAAAACTGGAATGCTGGTTTCGGTTCAGCTATTGCCATTTTGTTCGTTGTCTCCGTTATTCTAGAAGTCAGGCTGCATATGAGAAAATAGTGTTTCGATTTTTCTGTTTTAACTTCTTAGGCAATCTTTACACTGTTGGTTTTGTATTTTTATATAATTTTTTATTAGTGATTTTGTATTTTTGAATCTGTACTGATGCCCTGCAACTTTTTTTTTTTTTTTTTTCCTTTTCTTTCTTTAGCTTATTATATTGTATATGTTAAATAAATAACCACAATGTAAGTCGTCAGTACCCTTTTTGAGTGAGTTATGTGCATTTGTTGCCCCCCCCCCCCATTGATTCAATTATTTGCTGCACTTTAAAAGATATGTTCACTGGGGAATTTTTGGATAGTGTCTACATGTGGAGACATCTACACAACACATTCACAATAGAAAATGTAAATATACGGTGTAGATGTCTCCACACATTGTGACACCATACAAAAAATCACACGCGTTTACTTGGTAAAACAGTAGTATATAATTAATCATCTAGCGAGATATATATACGTATAGGGGGACCAAATCGTAAATGTAAAAAGAAGGTACAAATGATATTAGTCATTCCAGACAGGAAGTAATCCTTGAGCAGCTAAACGTTTTTCCACCCAGAATACAATCTGATTCGCTGTGATTTTCTTCTCATCAACCAGAAATGGCTCCACAGTGCTCACTGCTGAGCCGTAGGACGATAAGGAGAAACCTTTAGGACCTGTTTTGTTATATATATAAAAATAAAATAAAATAAAATAAAAAAAGGAATAATTAACTCGAGACATACGGTACACATCTTTTTCTATCTATCATTAAAAAGATGTACTGTATTCTAGGAACTTTACCTGTAAGGACACCATCAGGGAAGAATGCCCAAAAGCAATAAGGATAACCATTTTTCAGGAATGAGCCTTCAAGCTGTAACAGAATATTATTAACCACGAGTAACACTAATCAACTCAAACCAACAAAGTATTGGATATCTATACACTACTGACTATGATGTACGGATACTTCTCTTTCGTAGCGTGTCTTGTATCCTATGTGAATAGAATACATACCGGATACTTAGGATACAATACCTGTGGGGAAAATTCACAATTTTTTCAAAGTTTGGCGGCGAATAAAGCACATCCATAACCCGTACAAATTTAATGGAGAAGCTGGTTGGAAATTGAAGACAAACCCCCTAGAAATTAACGAAAAGCTACCTAAAAAAAGAAGAAAACTCACTAAAAATGTTTTTATTTACAATATGATCCTCATACTTTTACTATGTACAATTTAGTCACTGTACTTTTAATATCTATGCATACCTCATCCATACCCGTACAGCCGTACCCTACATTTTTCTAAACTATTGCACCCGCGAATCATGTATCTGTACCTACGTATCCATGTCCGTGCAACCTAAACTAGGGTTAAATCATTATATTGTAGGTGTGATTACGACTAAATTATGATGGAAGAGTTGTCCCAAGAATACATATCGATCAGCAGTTCTTTCTTCCTTTTTCATGGTAACAAGTATGAACAACTTAGACCAAATTAAATGTTGGATCGGGAAACTAGGTACCTTGTTGTCTTGAAAAGATAGCTCAAGTTGTGTAATATCTTGTTGAGCTTGTAGAATTGCAGTCAATGCAGGGATCACGTCCTCCTCCATCATCTGAGGCAATGGTTTCACAGCAGCTTTTGGAGCCGGCTTTGGAGGGGCAGGTGCCGCATTTTCCCCGGTTTTCGCCTCCTCCTCTTTCTTCTTCCCCTTCTTCTCTTCTTTCGTTTCTGCAGCAACTGATAATTTTGACAATTGGTATTACGTAGGACACTCAACAACCCAATCACGAAAATGGATATCAATCAAGGTTCAAAGTAAACCATCTCTCTCAAAAGATTAACGTGTTGGAAAAAATAAGTCATATCGAAGGCATAGACTAGTACATCATGTTATGATGAGCAGAAATGAAGCGAAAAATCACCTGCAGCAGCAGCAGCAGAGGACTCCTGCACTGCAAAACATCGAATTGTTTGGCGGGATGGAATCAATTTATTCACCATCTGATAAGAAAAAAGAGATACATACAATACCTTTAACCATAACATCCTACAACACTAATTTAAGATAATCCTACAGTGTCATTACAAGACCATAAATGATGGAGCTACTTTAATGGCACCACAACAAATCTACAATGGCACCTTCATCAATGTATGTTTGAATTTATAGAGACCTCTATAAAGTCTAAATGTTCATCTTAAATTCGATCTTCACAAAGATGAATGCTACTGTGGAGCATTGAAAGTAGATTCGTTATGGTGCATTTAACAGCTGCATAAGATTATTGGTCCGTCTAACAATTGCTAGATCATAATAGTAATAACTCAAAGTTGCAGTACAGACACTGCAGAATTGTTCCCGAAATCTACAAACAGCGAAAATTAGAAGGGAAAAAAATTGCGATAATGGAGGAGGAACAGAAGAGAAGATTATAAATAGTGATTACCAATGGGAGATTGGTACTGGAATTAGCTTTATGGCTGAAATTTGAATTGGACAGAATGCTGGAAACAGCAGCGATTGATCCTCCTCCTGTAGCCGCCATTCTTTTTCGTCTCTGCTTTGCTAATTTAAAGCATTTCGATTCTATGCAATAAATTTTACTGTAATTTAGGAATGTATGTTCAGTGTTTTCCTTGTAGTTTTTTTTTTTTTTTTGTTTTTTGTTTTTGCTTTTGCTTTTGCATATGGATGGGGAAGAGGGTAGCCAAATGCAGGCTATAGAAGCTTTGTTATCCACCCACTACTTGAAAGAACAAGTGCCACTTATTTTACGAAACCATTTTTAATTCCCTTTTTTTATCACTCAAAAAGAGTCGTATTCTTCTCAAAAGAAAAAAAGAGTCGTATTAGGTCAAATTTATTTTAGGCTTCTAGATCGTGGGAGGAAAAAAAAAAAAAAAAAAAAAAACCAAGTTGTAGCACTTAAATTACTTTTTTTAATTGGTGCGGTTTTGGTTCGGTTAATGGGTTGTGTTTTATTTTGGTTGAGTATTCAGTTCGGTTATTGACGATTTATAGAATGAACCGTAACCGAAACGAATAATTTCGATATTCTATGTATTACCAACCGAATCAAGTGACCTTAGTTAGGTTCGGTTTTTGGATAAACAATATCCATGTACACCCTTAAATACAAAGATATAAATCGGAGGCACTAAACCATGGCGTTATGAGTCTTTGCCCCACTGACACATGTGATCCGAAGAGCGGTTTGATTTTAAGAGAATCAAGTGATGAATTATGTGTAAGATTCATGAGGAACAAATGGACCTTCCTTTATGGTTGTTTCTAATAAAATCCTTCGGTTTCGAAGAAAAAGTGATTCACAATAATAATAAGATTTATATCAATCAAGAATCTAAAAAGTAATTCTAATAATCTAAAGAATAATTCTAATACTACATACATATGTTTGGTTGAAAATAGACACACATTGGCTCCTCAATCAAATGCTACAACCCACACCATATAAACTTAGGCAGTATATTATGATATATGGGGGAAAAATTTTCCCCTACTGTCTGCGGAAACGTAATTTTACACTTTAAAACACCCAAGTTTTAGAATGTTTTGCTATTTACAACGGAAAACACAAGCATTTTTAAGTGTAAATTGTGTCATCACACAGAATAGAAACTCTGCAAGAAAATTTAAAATTTCACATATATATAAAATCCCATTGAAAATAAAAATTGGTCACTGGTGGTTACTTCTAAGCGCCTATGTCTACAATATTATTGGGGATTGGGGATTGGGGAATATATCACGCAACAATTACAGTTTCACTATCCGCACCTTTACAGGCAATTCCATTTTAATTATAGTATAATATCAGAGTGGAATAACAAAAAACAAGGAAAACATATGCATAGTTTGTGGGAGTATTTTCTAATGTCCTATGTGTTTAAAATCTGTTGGAAATATGGGGACCCTGAGGAATCACTGGAATGTATACATCCTGACTTTGAGGCTCTTGATCATATCGTGGTGTTGGCTCATTCGGGTGAGCTTGCTGTGTAGGCTCGTTCGGCTCAGCTAGAGGCGTGGACTCATTCGGCTCAGCTTTAGGTGTTGGCTGTTTCGGGGTAATTGGTTTTAGTTCTCCAACGGTCCAACCGGATTTCAGTTTATCCTGTTTGGCTTTGGCTGCAGCGACTACGTCCTTCAATGCGTTCTTTTTCTTCACTTTCTGAGCCCAACCGAGAAGGCCGGCTTGTACACTCTCATCAAATACTGCTTTCTTGTAATTGCTTCCCATCTTCATTCACATTAAAGTGTATCATCATTTTTCAGCTTATACATTATTGGGGGGGTTGTGATTATGAATTGAGGCAGAACTTACCTGTGTCACAAGACAGTAAAGGGGCAAAGTGCTGTAGCTAGCAACCAACTGAATTAACGCCCTGAAATAATCAAAATTATCGCTTTTAAATTAAAACTGTGAAATAATCAAAATAATCGCATAAAAAAAGCATCCCGTCTATGTAGGGACCAAAGACGGGGCTAGGCCATTTTAAGCCCGTGTCATGACCTCTGATGATCATAGGACGATGACAACTATTTTATTGCCGTGTCAAAGGCTCCCAATTCTGAAATTAACATACGAAATATTGTGGAAACAAATTTGTATTTACCCGAAGATGAGACGAGGAACAATAAACCGAAGTTGCCCCATTATACACGATTTAAAACCATATTGAACCTGCAGAAATGCCAACATTCAACACTTGAACAAATACGAAAGGGTATTGCATGTGCTTTTGATTGCAAATTAGTAGCAACAAGTTGTTTTTTTTGGTAAGGTATACAGTATACTTACCCATATCCAGAAGAAAAATCCAATCTCGAAAGCATTTTGAAATAGGATGAAATGTATAAGCAAAAGAACTAGGTGAGGGCGACGGAACCAAAAGAGACCATCATCTGGTGTTACAACCAAATCTCCTTCGATTGTTGTGTGTTTCTCAGCAATATCCCGAGCCAATTTCGACATGATAAGCTCCAACTTCGTTCCAACCGCTAATAGTAGCTATATTTTACAGAAAACACATAAAATATTGTATAAAAAGCTACTGTCAGAAAGAACATTAGTCTGAACCTTAAACACACAAACATCTCAAAACCGGAATTCTGGAAAAACTAGAAGCGGACTTACAAAAAGAGGTAAAGAAGCTATCCAAAAGTAAGTATGCCAACCTTCACAAAAGAATTTATTAAGTACGATATTTGTCAAGAACAAATCAGAAGATAAATAATCTAAGCTCACCATTTATATTTAGAAACAAGAAGAAGACCACGAATATCCACAAGTACCAACTGCACAATGAAAACATCACAATTAGGCCAAACTAATTAATTGTTGAAAAAAGGACGATATTATAGAGAATTCTTCTATTGATAAGTCCCAAAAAAGAAAAAAAATAAAAGTGTGATTTTAATGCAACTAGAACAATGACTTGCCTTATTCCAACAACAATCTTAAAATCATCTTCCAATGCACGAACCATGTACTTATGGAAATTGAACTTGGGGTTTCTCCTGCAATGTGTCTACAAGAAAAGCAAACGAAATTGCTGATATAATAATAACGACGACACAGCCAAAAGAGAAACTCCATAATATTGTATTGTTGAAGGTGACCTATACGTACCATGATGAAGCCAAGTCTTAGTGCTGCATAATCCGATTTGGTGACCGATCCATGAAATTGCTTGAAGAAGCATTTCTAAAAGTTTACACCCAAAAGAAAAAAAAAGTATCAGTACGTATGAACACCAATATTAACAGAACAATGTCGAAATGACTTAATTACCACATTAGCTAGGATGGTCCAATGTGTTTCCATGCCTAGGAAACGACTCTTGATGAAATCGTGTTGGAGTACTTGAGTGATCTTCGGTTTTTGCACTGCGATTTCATTATTATTACTATATTATTCAATGGATTTCTAAAACTGTAAATATCTCCGAATCCATACCTTGTTCACTCTCCAACACTTCTTTTTCAATAGCATCCTCCCATTTTTTCCATAAGTGTATCTGTATACATTATAATTAGGCATTTCAATCACATCACCCAAGGAAATACATATATGAATATGAAAGCTAGACGGATATATATGTTTCGGGTATGTATATATTTACCTTCAACCCACCGAACACAACCGTGAGAACGGAAAAATTGACATGAACAATGGCTAGCACAAAAATGAAGATATGGAGTTGATGCAATGCTTCAAGTGATACTAGTTGAACCTTATGCTGCACGAAATAAACGAAAAATATGATCCTCCTGTTATTTTGGGGCAATCAATTATCTAGCACCAAATTATAAACAGAGCCCTATATATATTGATGACGATCTCACCTCGGCATTACAGTATCCGGTTTCATTTACTTCTTCTTCTTGTAATAAGCGGCGCGTAGTAGGAGAGGACCAATCCAGTGGTGCCTTGCACGGTAAGAGAAAATCGACGACGTTTCTAGGCACACAGATTTTGATTAAACCACTCTGAGCAGCTGTCATTAGCAATGATATGAAACCTAAAAGCATCAACTCTGCATTTAAGAAAGAAACCTAATCATCAGTTTAGTTACTTTCAAAATCAAAACAAGAAAAATTAAATATTACTCAAAGGTTTGAACAAGAAAAGATGATCAGAATTAATATTACCCTCTTTAACTTTCTGCAAAGCTTCATAAAGAGGCTTTTGATGACTCCTCTTCAAATACTGCATCAATCACCAGAAATATTCAACAAATTATGAAGATATCACATATTTAAAGTATAAAATCCAATCTAATTATGATGACTAAATACAATCGAACAATCGAGTTTTTACTAATGCACCACACTACTACTTGCACACCACATCGAATCGACTTTATTGAGGAATCGAGGAATCGACTTTCTAAAAATCAATTATGAGAATCGACCTCGATTCTACACGAATGAACTTCTCAAAGGTTGATTCGGTACGTATGCGGTGCACCGGCAAGTTGGGGATGATGCATTGGCTAATTAATAAAACATGTATGTATGTATAGGAATAAAGAGAAAGAAGACCTGTCCGGCATGGTGAAGGCCTCGCTCAGCGCTGAAGGAAATACCGACAATAACAGCACAGACGGCAGCCACCACCCAAGTTGGCGTGAACTCCAATGATGTTGGAGCTAGTTGTGTATCTAAGGCTTTAGCCACCATTTTGTCACCGGAAATTAAACCCGGAAACCTCCTCCGATCACTCTCTCCAAACTTTTACCGAAATATCAATATGATTAATTCCTTCTTGTTAAGTTCAAAAATTCACCGGCAAATTAAAATCTGCAAGAATATATATATATATATATTGCTCCAGCAGCCTGGCCTGGCCTCAAGGTACACATGCATTTAATGGGAAAATATCAATCATCAGTGATTAACATGTTTTGAGTAAATTGAGTAATTATAAAGACTGATGATCAGATATATTCTCTCTGTCGTTAAAAACGATATTAATGGAGATGAAAATGGCTGATCTTCAGTCACACTTTAATTTGTATATAGCTGTGTATTCTCTGGATACTATAGCTGTGTATTTTCTGTATGATTATATATAATCTGTGTGATGCGGCCTGTTAACTGGATTTTCATAAGGACAACCGTTTGTTGACTAGAATCTTTGTTATGCAACGAATCCAAATCACCGTACGTAGGTTAAATACCTCCCGCTTTAACCGTCTAATTTGAGTTTTCATATCTATATGTATCTCATTATATATTTTAATATTTTACTGTAAAGAATGTAATTATAGAAAGACATTTAATGAAATTTGTTTATTAAGACACAAAATTGGCACTTATTTTCGTACATCGAAAAAAGGTAATGATACATACACAACTGTTGTGTCATAACGAGTGTCACAACATATATCTATACTGTTGATTTCTAATGTAGAATCATTGATCATTATTATGTCCATCGATCATGATCAATAGTGTAAATACACGTTGTCAGGGGCGCCCCTGAGGGGGGGCCAAGGGGGCCATGGCCCGGAGCCCCCCGAAAATCAATAAATTTAAGGGCCCCACAAAATGTCGACTTAATATTATATATATACTGTATTTATATAAACAAGGAATGTAGTACTTTAATGGTTAGCACTCTAGTATACTAGACATAAGACCTGGTTTCAAACCTTGCTAGCTACAATAATTTTTGTTTTTATAAACTAGGACTAGGAGTCGAATAAGTAGGTTTTTTTTCTTCTAAATCTATGACTATCTCACGCATCATTTTTGTTTTATTTTTTTATTTACATTTTGGTTACTGCTTTTTTTCATAGGGCCCCTAAATTTTTTTTTTTGGCCCCGAGCCTAAATTTGGACAGGGACGCCCCTGCACGTTGTGACATTCGTTGTGTCACATCGGTTGTGCTCGTATCACTGCTAAAAAAAATAGACACTTAAAATAGGACTGAGCAAGTAATTAGGTGAGTTGGATTAGGATTACTAAATAGATTATGCTCAGTCAGTGGTTTTATGGTGGTCCAGGACCACCATGTCATATTTGTCCATCAATGAAATGTCTTATAAGAAGGGCAAAAACGTAAATACATAAAATTTATATTTTACACGGTGGGCCCTTGTGTTATTTGTTGTTTTTCTATTGGTCCTGGATCACCAAGTCATCATTGGTCCAGGACCATAATAAAATTTCCGATGCTCAATTATATACATTATTAGTGTATTTTGACTTAGCACTTAATGATCGTACTCTTTCCTTAATTTAAGTATATTCTTTCTTTTGTGTTTTGCTGCTACGTGGCTTTGATGAGGGGTGGATGCTAAGGATTCCTCAAATTACTAAGCGGGTTGGACCGTTTTTTTTAAAACTTTTTTCTTCTCTTCTATTATTAAAAAGGGAAAATTATGAAAAATGATAAAAATATTTGTGAAATTAACATTAAAGATATATACTCTTGTTTATACAAGTATTGATTTTGTTACGTTAAAATATCATAAAAAAACATAAGAAAGCATAGCGTAATAAAATGGACCTTTGCTATTACCATATAATACTTGGTGATGATTTTTTTATGGTAACCACTTAGCCGCAACCAACGATACAAAATGAATTTACATAGCTAATAATCAAGTATGATTCATTGATATGATCTGTCTAGCCCAACGATGAAAAACATGTTTTTAGCTTTTCATAGTCTTAATATTACATCCGTCCCAAAATATAAATCTATTTAGCATTTTATCTCATAATATAAATCTATTTAGATAATCAATGAAGCATTTATCATATTTTTCTCATTTTACCTTTCATTTATTATTTATCTACCCATTTTCCACTATTTTACATTAATGACAATGAAAGGTTATTTTAAACTTTTTCATCAAAATAATGACACACAATCAATTTAACCAACCTTCTTAATCTGTGTGAAAAAACTCAAATGGACTTTATTTTGGGACGGAGGTAGTATTAGCCAATCCACTTTCATTACTCTGTATTAATAACAGTCAAAATGATATTTTAGACTCTTTAATCAAAATTAATGACAGATAAATAATTTAACCAACTTTCTTAATTTGTGTGAGCCCAAACGGACTTACATTTTACCCCTCATTTATTATCCATCAATTTACTTTTCATTACTCTGCATTAATAACAATCAAAGGATATTTTAGATTTTTTAATCAAAATTAATGACAGATAACTAATTTAACCAACTTTCTTAATCTGGGTGAGCTCAAACGGACTTACATTTTAGGACGGATGTAGTACGAAGTATTTATTCACTTTATTTGGATTACTTTAATTTTCTTTGAAAGGATTTACTTTATTTTAGGTAAGCCCTTTCACACGTATAATTGTTTTAATACAATAAATTTTATTTTCAATTTTGCCTTTCATTTTTTTTTATCTCATTGATTTTGGCACAATTTTAGTCAAAATGTTAGAGAAATTTTCTAATTTGATTTTAGTCGGAAAGTAATAAATACGTATTACACATTTGTTGAATTGGCAATTTGATAATCGTATTACACGTATCGTCTTTATATATGTATTTTGCGAGAGGATACGGGATCTGGGGTTCCAGAATCACCCTGTAAAACCGACTGAGTTGTTTGTATTCGGTTTCGTGTGTGAGGTTATATCAACTTGTTGAGTTTTTTATTGATCATAGACCGTGTTAGGTCAGATAAATCCGGTCAGCGGACTGTTGAACCTGACATAATGTTAGGAAATCTACGCGTGAACGCAGCTGAATTCAAAAATTTATTTCCTTTTTACCCAAGATCGACTTTGTTTAAACAATAAACAAATAAGTAGTAGACGGTGGTTACCTTGCTTGATCTAAAAGATCGACGCTTTGACCGTCTAAGGAGAGTAGCGATGCACGGAGCCGCCGAAGCGTTCGGCCTCTACCGGTGATCCACACGAACAACCTGCCAGAATCCCATCATGGATTGCTGCTAGAAAAATCCGGTTGCTAGACCGGCATTTTCTCCCTCTAATCTCTCTCTATTTTTCACAAGAACTAGTAGCTTTTGGAATTGTGATGTACAAAAGAGCTAGCCAAGCCTCCCTATTTATAAGGTGACCTGCGCCCCTATTGTGGTCCCCAACTGATTGGGATTAGCTTCTTAGTAGATTGAGGAGAAAGAAAACTTTTTCCTAATAAAATAAGGAAAATCTCTTTGATTGATATATCTCATTTAATATTCATTATCTTATATTAAATATATTTCCAAGATATATATTGACAATATCTTATATTGAATATATCTTTATCTTATTATCATAAATCTATTTTTTTTTTCAAAATCAATTAATATCCAATATTAATATCATGGTAATCTTATTAATTAAATTACACAAACCAAATGTATCATATACATTTGAATATGGCGTCCCTTCCGCACAAAATTTGGAAATTGAGATTTTCTTTAATTAATATAATACTATGATTAATTAATTTGCAAAGTACATGTATATCATATATATACATATTTTGATGTTCAATATATATATATATATATATATATATATATATATATATATATATATATATACATATTTCAAATATATGTATCAATATACATATTTAATTAATCAACATAATTAATATCTTGTATTTAATTTATTCATAATAAATAAATACCACCATATTAATTTACCACTATAACCTTTATAGTATGAGATAAATTCTTTCCTTATTTGGTCATCAACTATAACCGCATTTTAATCCGACTTGATGTTCATATGTGTGCAATTTACGAAAATGCCCATCATACCTAACGATCACGGGATAGCGTCTAGCAACACACCGTGACCCCCAATCATCGGAAGAGTTAAATGCAATGACTACTACCTTTCATGCGAAACAGTTACCGTGTAAATAGAATCCTATCGCTGTAATAATATACATACAGTCGTTTGTCGAGTGCCAAACATCAACGACCGTATCTTATAATCTGGATATCGTGTTCTCTCGAAGTAACTCATTTACTTCCACTTTACATAGATTCACGAGAGTAAGACATTCATTATAAGAAGGCTCTTTCAGATATTCACCCCTACTGATAGGGTACGCGATCTCCGGACGACCATACATGTATACTCCGCATTCTTCAGTATCACACCTAATGACTACCGCATGATCGCCCCATGGCTAGGGGAAACCTCAATAGTGTCAAAGCATTACAATCCACACCGTGATGCCATGTAGACTCCGGTCCTAAGGATAATTACACAACCGCCACATAGTGTGACACTTAACAGTGTAAGTGGGCCAGTTTAACGTACGCATTCTCTAATACACGTCCACGTACAATCCAAGTGTCTCTACACTTCGATAGACGAGATCTATCCCTGCCCTTAAAGACAGAAGACATCTAATACGTGCTAGACTGTTCATATTATCAATGCCCTGTTTAATAGTACATCAGTCTAGAGACATTTAAGTATCAAACTTATTAAAGTGATTAGAGATCTCATCAACCATAATCGTCTATCATGGTTTCTCTACCACAGTTTAATAATAAGGACATTATCATATAACAATTCATAATTGGTTCTTTAAAAGAACAAATATATGACAATAGAAAATCCATTTAATATATGTATAACATAAGGAAATAGTAGAAATGTTCCGACCCGGTCGGTGTTAGGTGTAGTGCCCGAAAGACAATTATCTAATTGTTTTAGGACAGAATTAATAATTCATCTTATTGTATGCATGTATGCTTATAATTAAGACACTACTGAAAACCCTAAGTACCTCGTTTATGTAATCACATAACTCAGTGTATGGCTATACACAAGAGGATTGAGTTAGTGAGATGTACTTAAAATTAACTTAGTCCGTAGCGTTTATTAATCTGAGTACGGGTCTCATGATTAATTTGCTATTAATGCGCCCAGAACACTTTATGGTGTGACAGTCTTATCCGGACTGTTGGTAATAGGGTACCTAGTGGGGCATTTATATATAATGATAATCATATAGGGCTGGACCGATTTGATTTGAGTTCTCGATATAATTCCGTAATCGAGAAGTCTTATCGAATCACAAGATGATCATATATGGATTAATCTTAATCATGAGGTGATTAAAAAACTTGTTGAGAACCTGTTTAACACTACCATCAAAACTGTGCAATCTGATTGGGCGGGAATACAAAAGTTTTGAATCCTTTCTCATTGATCATGGGATCAAATTTAGACATCCCTGTCCACATGTGCATGAACAAAATGGTAGGGTTGAAAGGAAGCATAGGCACATTCTTGAGACTGGCCTAACCCTTCTTTCTCAAGCATCATTACCTTTAAAATATTGGTGGGATAGTTTCCTTCATGCTGTTTCCATCATTAATATACTTCCCACTCATATCCTGCACAACAAATCACCTTTTGAGACTTTATATAAAAAGAAACCAAATATGGATCTCATTAAAACCTTTGGATGTTCATGTTACCCCTCTCTGAGACCCTATAACACACAGAAGTTTCAATATCACACTCAGAAGTGCATATATCTAGGGCTCAGTCACACACACAAAGGGCATAAATGCATGGATAAAAATGGTAGAGTCTATATTACTATTCATGCCAATTTCAATGAGTTGGAATTCCCCATTAAGTCATTACATCCTAACAGCACTAGTACAGGGTCATTTTCTAGTCCTGACATTAAGTGTTGCTCCTAGTTTTCTTGTTCCTACATGTACCAGCTCACAGAACACCACTCCAGAAGCATTGCAAGTGCCTGAGCATACTCTTGATATTGTATCTTCACCACACACACCTTATAGTGCTCACACATCTCCTGAATCCCCGGTTCAACATCATGACACACCCACACCAGACACATCTAGTGAGCATAGTGCTCAAGGTTATATGCATGAATCATATTCATCCTCCTCCAGTGAACCACCACCATCTCCTTCTAAACACAAAATGCAGACTAGAGCTAGGAGTGGTATAGTGAAACCAAAGAAAATCTTCACTCTCAATGCTCAAGTGGGCACAAGTGATACAACTGAACCAGACTCTGGTCAAACAGCTCTTTCTGATCCTAAATGGAGCAAGGCCATGTCAGAAGAGTATCAAGCACTCTGCCAAAACAATACTTGGGAACTAGTTCCTCCTCATCCATCACAGAACTTGGTGGGAAATAGATGGATCTGTAAGACTAAGTTGAGACCTGATGGCACCGTCCTAAAGTACAAGGCAAGGTTGGTGGCCAAAGGGTTTCACCAACAACATGGGATAGACTACACGGAAACTTTTAGCCATGTGGCTAAAGCTGGAACTATCATGGTTATACTGTCCATAGCAACAAGTTTAAATTGGAAAATACACCAAAAGGACATAAACAATGCTTTCCTGAATGGCAGATTGTATAAGTCAGTGTTCATGCCCCAGCCAGAGCCTAACTATGTTTGTCATCTCAAAAAGGCCCTCTATGGCCTCAAAAAGGCTACCAGAGCCTGGTTTGATGAACTCAAGCAGCAACTGTTAAAATGGGGATTCATTCAGTCTATGTAAGACATTTCACTGTTCATTATGAAATACAACAACATCTTACTGTATGTCCTGGTCTACGTGGATGACTTCTTGATCACAGGGAACAACACTGGAGCAATTCACAAGTTCATACAACTTCTTAACAGCAGGTTTACACTGAAAGATCTGGGTGAGTTGAGTCATTTTCTTGGCATGGAGGCCAGGAGAGACAAATCTGGCATTCTCATCACACAGAAGCACTACTTAAAGCAGCTGATGCACATGTTAGGAATGGATGATGTCAAGCCATGTCCTACTCCAATGGTGACAAGCAAGATATTCCAACCAGATGAAGGAACTCCTATGACTAATCCCTCAATGTATAGAAGTGTTATTGGAGCACTCCAATATCTTAATTTTACTAGGCCAGATGTGGCATTTGCAGTCAATACTTTGAGTCAGTTCATGCATTCTCCTAGAGACACACATTGGCAAGCCCTAAAAAGACTACTAAGATACTTGAAAGGTACTCTTAATCATGGACTGCACTTCAAATCCAAGGGAAATCTTAGTATCACGAGTTATACAGACTCATTACTCTCTCTCTCTCAGGCTACAGTGATGCTGACTGGGGCTTCAGCAAACATGATAGAAAATATGTTGCAGGTCATTGCATGTATATAGGAGAATATCTGGTCACTTGGAGCTCAAAGAAACAACAGGTGGTCTCCAGATCCAGCACTGAATCAGAATATAGGAGTCTTGCCAATGCTGCAGAGATCACTTGGCTAAAGTCATTGCTGAAGGAACTTGGTGTCAAACTCAGTGCAACCCCAGTTCTGTATTGTGATAACATCAGTGCAAACTCCTTGGCACAAAATCATGTGTTCCATGCTCGAACGAAACACATTGAAATAGATGTGCATTTTGTGAGGAATCAAGTACTGAATGGAGACCTGATAGTGGAGTACATCCCATCTTATGATCAACCTGCTGACATATTTACCAAAGCCTTATCTGCTACTGCTTTCATTCCTTTCAGAGGCAAACTAAATGTGGAGTGTCCTCCTCACTTAGTTTGAGGGAGGCTGTTAAAGGATTAAATATTCATGCCTGTAAAAGTCTAGGGACTATTTTTGTTATTATCTAGTGGTGAGTATCTTAGCTAGATTGTGCTGTGTAAGTGGCATTGTCTGTGTATGCCACATGTCCCATGTACTCTCTGTAAAAGGACATCTTGCCTTGTGTGATGAATAACAAAATTACATTCTCTTCTAAAATTCCAGGTTTCAGTTTGATCAGGAACCAAATCTTACCTATCAAACCAAATGGAATGAATAAATTTATGATAGACCTGTTCGGTTCGGTAGTTTCATGGGCAACACAAAAAAATTCTGATGAAAATTTACATTTATGGAATATTTAAGACGAAAAGTTGCTTTCAGAAAGAAAAAAAAAGGACGAAAAGTTAATGAACACATATGTAAATGTAACATTATTTCTATTTTTTTTTAGGAAAAAAAAAAACTTTTATTAAGCAACATCCGCCAAGCAGGCGGCCAAAACATCACTCGGGGGCGAAGTACTCTAAGATGTCCGAGTCAAAACTAACATGTCGAGCTAAAAGGTGCGCAGGGACATTCCCCATACGCCAAATAAAAGTAAAGGAAACAGACGTGAAACTAGATAATATGGCCAAACAGTCTTGTACTAGACAACCATGGGCCGTAAGATCTTCGAAAGGTCTACGGAGCCTCGAGATACATGCCAAGCAATCGCTCTCTACCTGTAGTCGCTGAATCCCCAAAAGACGTGCTTCCTCCAAAGCCAATGAAATAGCCTTTAGATCCATATATTCTACCGAGCCCACTGGATCGAAGTGATATGCAAAAGAATGAAGAACTGCCCCATAAGAATCTCAGAAAATGACTACAACCCCTGCTCCCGCCTCAGTAACTGACGCATCAACATTGCCCTTATAACTCCCTCTGCTGGCCGCACCCACTTATCCTTAAAGTGTGGGACAAATGCCTGCATCCGATAAGCCTACATAGAGCGCGTATACACCGTAGAGACGTAAACAACCCGATCATCGAACACCGCAGAGCAACGCGCCTTCCGAATCCCCCACAAGAAATGTTCAATACGTGGCTGCACAGGATGCTGCCATAAAGCGCGTATACACCGCAGAGACGTAAACAACCCGATCATCGAACACCGCAGAGAAACGCGCCTTCCGAATCCCCCACATGAGCCACACAAAGCTCGCGATGACATGAACACCCTGATACTCCACTAATCGCATAAAGAAATCCACAAAAGAGGCAAAACGAAGGAGCCCCAAGATCCCATAAAATGGAGACACTTGCCAAATCCTATCCGCCAACTCACACTCAAAAAACACATGTCGTAAAGTTTCCAAACCCTCCCCAAATGCCAGGCAACGGCCATCCCCCATTTGCCTCCTCTGTAATCCCTGGCCAATAGCGAGACAATCATGCAGGCACCTCCACAAGAAATGTTCAATACGTGGCTGCACAGGAAGCTGCCAGCAACTCCTCCAACTCTTACTCTCCCCGCCTGAAGAAGATGGCCGATAGAGTGATAAGGCCAGAAAGTACCCAAACCGCTGTATAAACTCCCTTACGATCATAATGCCAAATCCGCCTATCTGGATGCCCACAAGTGGCTATGGTGGTCGCCAGAATGGCACCCGACTCCCATGGCCTGAATACCCGCTGAACTCGCTGCACATCCCATGCTCTGGAATTGGGAATAAATAAATCTGACACCTTGGAATCTGTGGGAAGCTCGTGGCCTGCAAACGGTATGCGGAACGAAAGTTGCCGACTTGTCAAGCATCATGAAACAGAAAAAACACAAAACTATTAAAACAAAGTTATTTAACAAATTAAATACGTAGTCTCTATTTATTTAACAAAGTTAAATACATACATAAGTTGTGCTGGAAATACATACATAAGTTATATAATTAAGTCAAACAATGCTAAAAAAACACTGCGGTTATTTCATAATATTATTTAAAATCTTAAGAATTTTGAAAACAACAAAACTATTAAAACAATAGTAGAAACATACTACACGCACAAAACAACGCTAGCAACAACATCAACAAATTGCAAAACATCATTCAGAATTATAACTACACTAAAAAACAAATCGATCATGAAAAATATAAACTCTTCGTGCATTTGTAGATGAAAAGACCATCAATAACAAATCCAAGATCAATATTAGCCAACATATCCCTCTCAAATATATGAAATAGCCAAAACATTCGATCTCTTTTAGGACATTGCTGACCACAAGTAAGTTTTCAATAATTTTAAGTTTGAAAAATTTCTCTCAATTGAAGTTACGGTCATAAGCATGGTCAATACAATTCAATAAGAAGTTGAAGTTTTTTAGTTAAGAAACCTTGCAGACCTTATAACATAGGTCATGGGTGGTCCCCCGGTCTGCCCTTCCTCAAAGGCGATCATGTTCTATGAATATTTCTAAAGACGACCCTTTGTCATAAATTTCGAAATCTCAAAACATGTTTAGAAATATTTTAGAAACTTACCGTCTCTGAGCAAAGGGTGACCGGAAGACTGTCCATGGCCCATGTTATAAGAGCCTAAAATTTTGTTGTCATTAACTAAAAAAATTCAGTTGCTTAGCAAAACGTATTAGTCGACACACACAATATATATCAATTAACATATAAATATCAAACAACATTCACACCTTAACTTTATTTAAATTAAATCAAAATATTTCATTTTCAAATGGACCTTAGGTTTTTTAGACCGAAACTCTTTAATACTATATCCGTTCCAAAATATAAGTCATCATACACTTTTAGATTTGTCTCACAATATAGTCCCTCTACATTACCAATACTAACATTTATTGCCTCTTTCTCTATCTTACCCCTAATTTATTATGAACTCAACCACTTTTCATTACTTAACGACTATCCTATTAATGATAGTCAAGTGGTATTTTAGATATTTAACTTTCAAATCTATGACATTCAACCACTTTTTTAATCTGTCTGAAAACTCTCCTAGGATGACGTATATTTTGGGATAAAGGTACGTAGTAAATGTTTTAGGTAAAAGAAATAAAAATATAATAAATATTTCATTATTATTTTAAATAAATTTATATTATGAAGTAAATCCAAAAAGATAAACCAACTTATTATCTTTTGGGATGGTGGCAGTATAAGGGTAAAGGTTTTTCTCTTCTGGGATGAGTCAAGTGGGGAAAAACATCTGGGCAGGGGTTGGTTGCAACGTCAAGAATCAAGATATCTCTGGTTAATTATTTGGTTATTTATTATTGCTTCTATGCATGTTCTTTTTTCCCTTGATTTTTATTCATTTGGAAATTATCTCTCTCCTAGTCTCCTGTATTCCTTGGTGTTGGATTTTTTTCCTTTTTCTTTTTCTTTTTTTCAGGGAAATTTAATGTTTTTGGTTATTTGCTTTCAATTCTTTTTCCCTACGATTAGATTTAGAGGTTGAGCAGGACTTAGGGGTGGGGTTGTATTGCTTTTATTTGCCCGGTAGGGGTAGGGGTGAGCCAGAAGGGATGGGAGTTATTGTATTGATCCGTAATAACACTATATTTCCAAGTATTAATAAGGGAATTCTGTGGCCCGATTTTCTCATTTTCCCTTTCTTTTAAGGAGAGTCATTTAGGCACAGAATTCATCCACATAAATCATCCACACAATACTTTATAATCACACATTTTAACACTTAAAAACAAAATAAAATAACACAAAAATTCTGAACCACAAATCCACCTATTATGTGGATGGGTTGGGGATGAGGGGTTGTGTCTTAATCATTGTTTGAAACCTTATGGACGCCCGTCCGTAATCAGACGCCCGTCCACTAACCTCGGACGCTCGTCCGTCAAAAACAGTTACATCCTGAATCAAAAATCTGACCTCAAACGCCCGTCTGCCTAATTCAGACGCCCGTCCGAGTTACTAGGGTCTCAGATAACTCGATTTCTGAATCGTTTCTAACCTAATTAACCTCGTTTTCAGCACAGTAACACGTAGAAAACATATTTAACATCTATGATCATTTGATCAACGAAAAAGCACAACTTCCTTGCATCTACGCATCATAAATCTTGATCTAAACCTCAATAACAATAATTGGAATTGTAGGAAGAGCCTCTTACCTTTTAAGCAGCAAATTCCAACTCCAAACCACAGAAAAACAACAGCAAAAACTGATCCTTTTCTACAGGAAAACATGTGATAAATCCAAACTTAGATTAGATTCGATCACACGCTTCTAAACGATAAAAACTACGAATTGATGAGTTTGAATCCTTCAAACTCGAAGAAGAACAAAGCTAGGGCTTAATCATACCTTATCAAAGCTTCAACTTTTTGATGTCCAAACGAAGCTTCCTTCACAACGATTCCGGTGCTCGACTCTGATCTGAAAACCGTCAAGAATCGACTTAGCAATTGATGAAAAACCCTCAGCCCTAATTTGCTCTCTTCTCACACGAAGAAGACAACTTGAAGGTGGAAAAATCTGATTAAATTACTAAGGGGCTGATTAGGTTGATTTTCCTTAAATACGAAAAATCCCAATATTACCTAATTGTACTGATTTTCTTTAATCACCAGATTTTCTTCCTTAAATATTTATATATATATCTCGAAAATATACATATAAATATCAAAATTATTAAACTCCGAATAAAAGGGACCGAACCCAATATTTCGTTTTCGCAAAATGACACGTCTGCCCTTTCCCGAAAATCGGAATATTACATAATTATTGATCCCCGTATCTATGAATTATTTAGTGCATTTCTTGGCGTTTCTAGACTTTTCCAATGTCTTTTGCATGTAGAGGTCGAGGACATTATTGTCACAAAAACTCGGTAATTTAGTTGAATTTATTGCACATTTATGATCTATTTTATCTTTAGGGGAAATACGTGGTATTGGTGTTGATATTTGTAGAATATAAGTTGATTATGGGCCGAGGAGGAGCGGAAGTACTGATGACAAGTCGATTTTGATGGGTAGAAGCATGTGTTCGAAGCTAAAGTTTTCAAACGAATCAAAGATCCTTGTGTTTTTCCTTACCTCCGCTTCATCTAACTAGTGATAGATTCGATTTCTTAAATTGTGTTTTCAACACGAGTTGAGCGTTTCATAGATTCATAGATAATTAATGCATGTTTGACTATGTAGACCTCTACAGACGAGCCCTTGAACCAAACATAGAGCGCTAATTCACGATAGTGTTTAGTTACCTAAAACTGAAAATTGCACATGTAATTATATCAACATACTCCTTAGGAAGGTTGGTATGAAAAATTCACTTCCAAAAATTGCCTAGGATGAAAAAGTTGTTAGTTGAATCATAATCTTGGCTATTTCCATCAAAATATTGTTTTCTTGTACTTTTTACATTATATATTGCTTCGTTTTAGTTGGTATAAAAATTGTTCCACGCTATTGCTTGACCTAAACTAAGGACTAAAGGTAGCTTTGGTATTGAAACAGTTCCTCGTGGATCGGCCTCACTCACATTTCTATACTACAATCGAACTAGTACACTGTACACTTACTCGTATTGAGGAAAAGACACACACACACAGCTATTGCATATTAAACTCTTGCACTTGCATAGGAAGTAGTGGTGTGTTGTGCATATGTAGTTGGTCACATGGTACCTACATATTTAAGTCTTGCACTTGCTTAGGATGTAGTAGTGTGTGCATAATTGGTCACATAGTACCTTTAATGTCCTATGTCAAAAATCTTATTGGATGTACCGGGTTTCGGAGCAAAAATTATAACGTAAACTTCGTGAGCTTGATGAGACCGTATTTAGAATGATTTGGCTAAGTTTGAGGTGTAGACTCTGTCTGCACTTTCGCCTTCATTCTTTTCACTGCAATCCAACCGGTCTCCAGCTTGTCTGCAGTAGTTGCGTCCTTCACTGAATGCTTTTTCTTCACCTTCTGAGCCCTACCAACAAGTCCAACTTGCACACTCACGTCGAAGACTGCCTTCTTGAAATTGCTTCCCATCTTCATCCACGAAAAACAGATTAAAATTGTTTGACAAGTGTTCGTGTTTGATGCAATACTATCCCTTCCTTTGTAATGGAAATTTAAAAGGGAGGAGAGTGTGGTGCGGGCAGTGACGGATGCATATATATAGTTTTCCCATTGTATATAACGTTTTTGATGTTTTTTTAAGATTTGTGTTGTGTCTTAGATGGCTTTGATTTCTAGATCTGCGACCGGGTGTGAGGGTCTTGTTTATGAACTTAGGTAAAAGCAAGAACTCACTTGTGTCACAAGGACATAAAGGGGCAATGTGCTATATATTAAAGATGTATAACATGTTAATTATTTGGTGCTTAAGCGCAGGGCAGAAATTCAAAAATTGAACATGATTCAATCCTTAATACTCACTTTCTCAACTCTCACAGCTAATGATTCATGTCAACATCTCTATTGAATCATATCCTGAATTACATATATCAAGAAGATTCGATTGATTCGATCCTTATTTACCTCCCTTCACAGCTCCAACTATATTGATAGCTGCCTGTTTCCGTCTCTTGACGGCAAAAGAAGAAGGAAAAAAAGGGTGGGGGGAGAACGACAGAAGCAGGAAGAACTTTCTGTACTTTAGCCATGGACGCAGCAGTAGAGGGAGAGAAGAAGGAACGACTTAGGAGTGGATCTGCCTCAATTAAAGATGATAGGAAGACCATGATGGCCTTCAAAATTCATTCGAAATCAAAACAGAAAAGTGAAGCACTTTACTTGAATTTGGACCAAACAGGCTTGGCAAACATTACCCCGGCCAAATGGCAAGGGATATTGGAATTTTTGGCTCTTCCGAAATCGCTGGATCGATTGACAGGTAACTCGGTTTGGATTATCGACATAGGGGCCATGCATCATGTGGCAGGAAATTTTGACTTGCTTGTTGAACCTCACCAAGTAGTTCGGTGTCCTATTGGGTTACCGGATGGGAGTTCATCATCGGCAACGCATGAGGGAACCATGGTTTTATCGGGAAATTTGTGTCTGAAAAATGTCTTATTTGTACCTAATTTCAATTGCAATTTACTCTCGGTTGCGTGATTTCAGGATGATACATGTTGCATTATTCAGCTCACCTCTACATTATATGTTATGCAGGATCGAGAGACGGACTGGGTGAGCATGCGGATGGACTTCTTCTGTTTACAGGAGTTTCAGAGGTTCGGGTAATGGCCGTGGATAGTGGAAAGCCTATTGATTTGTGGCACCGCCGTTTGGGACATCCGTCAGAAAAGGTCCTCATGTAAGGTTCCAAATATTACTATTTCAAAAAAATTAAATAAGGATGGGTGTGACGTTTGTTGTCGAGCTAAGCAGTCACGTGAACAATTTTTCCTTAGTGAAGTAGAGCTAGTCGTGCTTTTGAGTTGATTCATTGTGATCTGTGGGGTCCCTATAGTGTTCCATCTACATGTGGTGCTACGTATTTTTTGACATTGTGGATGACTATTCCTGGTGTGTTTGGATTTATACTGTTGAATAAAATTGAGGTTGAACTTGTGTTCTTGGAGTTTGTTGCCGTGATTGCACGTCAGTTTGATGTAACGATTAAATGTGTTCGCAGTGACAATGGAACTGAGTTTAGGCCTTTGATTCCTTATTTTCGCAAACAATGAATAATTTTTTTAAACCTCTTGTGTTAAAACTCCTCAAAAAAATGGATGGGTAGAACGTAAGCATAAACACATATTGAATGTTGCACGAGCACTTCGCTTCGAGGTTCACCTACCTCTCAAGTTCTGGGGGGAATGTGTTTTGGCGGCTTCTTATTAACCGAACTCCGTCGAGTGTTCTGAAATACAAAATCCCTTATGAATCCCTATTTGGAAACCACCAGATTTGTCAAACCTACAGTTTTGGGTTGCCTTTGTTATGCACATGACCACCATCATTCAAATAAGTTTGATAGCCGTAGACGTAAGTGTGTTTTTTTAGATATCCCTTTGCAAAATAAGGGTGGACATTGTATAATCTTGATACGGAAGAGATTTTTGTTTCTCATGATGTTAAATTTTATGAGCACGTTTTCCCTTTTTCCCATCCGGCCGAGGGGAATGTGTCTTCTCCTCCCCCTCACCAGTTTATAGATGATGTTGTGATAGAAGACGAGGGGGTCGAATTTTCTCTCCCTACACCTGAGGGTCCATCGTTGCCGGATCCATCGGTTGAACAGAGGGATGCACGGTACAGATGAGATAGTTACAGATGAGCCAATTGAGACAGCACCTTCACCACCACATCGATAGCAACCAGGTGAAGGTGTGGAAGAGTTGGGCAGAGGCAAACGACAGAAAATTCCAAATTCACTGTTTCAGGATTTTGTGACACACATTTTGGTTGACAGGAAAAGTCCTACTCCACGCTTCTCCATTCCATCGGCATCCTCGGGTACTTCGTATCCTCTTATACATTTTGTTAATTATGATTTGTTTTCCGATAAACACCGGAAATACTTGGCAGCTATTACAGTTGGTAGTCCTCCAAAATCTTTTAAGAAGGCCGTTAAGCATGATGGTTGGCGTAACGCTATGGCTGAGGAGATTCGAGCTTTGGAAGACCAAGGTACTTGGGTGTTACAACCACTTCCTCCAGGAAAAAAAGCGTTGGGGAGTAAGTGAGTGTATACGGAGAAGTATGATGAACATGGAACGTTGCAGCGGTTGAAAGTCCAATTAGTTGCATTTAGGAACCATCAGATTGAAGGAATCGATTATACTGAAACTTTTGCTCCTGTGGCCAAGATGGCGACTGTACGTACATTTTTTAGTGTAGCTGCGGCCAAGAGTTGGGACATTCACCAAATGGATGTTCATAATGATTCTTGCATGGTGATTTGCAGGACAAAATTTAAATGCGGATTCCTCCGGGGTTCAAGAAATAGGGTTCGAACCTGGTATGACAAATGCGGAAATTCCTTATGGATTGAAACAGGCACCGCGTTGTTGGTTCGCCAAGCTTGCTTCCGCTCTCAAGGAATATGGATTTCGTCAATCGTATTCGGACTATTCTCTCTTTTGCATACATCGCGGTGAGATTGAGCTCTATGTTCTTGTGTATGTTGATGACATGATCGTGGCCGGAAATGATAAAGTGGCCCTGGCTATTTTTAAACAATATTTGGGGAAGTGTTTTAAAATGAAAGATTTGGGAATCCTTAAATACTTCATTGGGCTAGAAGTCACCCAAAATAAATGGGGATATTTTTGAGTCAACGCAAATACACCCTTGATATTATCCATGAGACGGGGCTGTAGGGTGCCAAGCCTGCGGAATTTCCTACTGAGTAGAATCACAAACTGGCATTGTCTGAAGGACCTTTGTTGGATGATCCCGAAAGGTATCGATGCTTGGTTGGTCGTCTTTTTTATCTCGGCGTTACTCGGCCGGATTTGGCCTATTCTCTCCATATTTGTCTCAATTTATGCAGGCATCTCGCATTGAGCATTGGGACGCCGCATTGCGAGTGGTTCGTTGTCTGAAGAAGCCCTGGACAAGGAATTCTTTTGCGATCCGACAGTTATTTACTCCTTGAAGGTTGGTGCGATTCTGATTGAGCTTTAACTCGTCGTTCCCTGGGTGGGCGGTTTGTATTCCTGGGCCATTCTCCCATCTCCTGGAAGTCGAAGAAACAAGTGACAATCTATCGTTCCTATGCGGAAGCTGAATATCGTTCCATGGCGTCCCTCACATGCGAGTTGAAATGGCTTAAGCAACTACTTAATGATCTCGGGGTTCGACATCCTCCCGGCATTCGCATGTTCAGCGATAGTCAATCGGCATTGTATATTGCTCAGAATCTTGTTTTTCATGAACGCACGAAGCATATTGAGGCGGATTGTCATTTCGTGCGTGATGCTATCATTGATGGTTTGATTATTCCATCCTATGTTCCCAAGAAGGTGCATTTGACAAATATTTTTACCAAAGCTTTGGGCAAGCAACAGTTCGAGTTTCTTCCGCGCAAATTGGGCGTTTGTGACCTTCACATTCCACCTTGAGGGGGTATTACGATATTAGTGTGAACAGACGGCGTGAACATAATATTTTGCATTAATTGCGTAGGATTCGTATTAATCGTGTAGGATTCTTTGAGGTGTATATATAAACTATATACTGTGAATTGTGAGTGATATAGAAAATCAGAAATTTTACTTCACGAAATTTGACATGGAATCAAAGGCAGATGTCATAGGATCGAACCCTGGTGTGAACATTATTTCACCATTTATATTGTGCAAGTGGAGGGAGAGATTGCTAACACTTGAAGAAGCGTGTTAAATTGTATAACATGTTAATTATCTGTCTCCCCATCAGATTAAGTTTTTAGGAGAGATGGTAGTTCAACACTATAGCTGGCAACCAACTGAATTAAGCCCTGAAATAACCACAATTAATCGAAAACTTGTACTATTGTACCGTTGAGGCTCTATTTTTGAAACTAAACGAGAAAAAGGAAAGGAAAATCAACCATTAGAAGACTTTACCCAATAACAAGACGAGGAACAATAAAACGAAGTTTCCCCATTATACATGACTTAAAGCCCGTATTGAACCTGCAAGGAACGCCAACACTCAACAATCAAACACTACACAACTATAAAAGCATATGTACTTCATTGCAAATTATTATAAAGGTGTACTTACCCATATCCACAAGAAAAATGCAATCTCGAAAGCATTTTGAAATAAAATGAAATGTATCAACAAAAGGACCAACTGAGGACGATGAAATTGATACACCCGTCAATGTTGTCATGAAGGTTTTGGGTGTAGTTGCCCCTCCTTCATCTGGTGGATGATTGGCCTCCATTTGTCGGCGTCAAGAAAAAAAGGAGAAAACGCTAGCAACAGCCGTTCATTGTGATTATCGTAGCTATTCGGATTTGTTATGTATCAAAATCGTAGCACTAGTTTGAAAGTTTATTTCAATGACCAACACAAGGATGCTATTTAACTTGCCAAACGTTCATCATTCCAATTTTTGGTTGTAAACCGACAAGGAAGAAAGTGCTAGTATCGGGAGGGAGTCTCCGTCCTATTCTCAAAGGTGGAACAGGACTTGGTACGCCCTAGAGTGAAGGATTGTGAACGAGAAGGTCACGGAACCTACCCGCTGTGGGTTTGCAATCTTAGATAACGGCGGCTAACCTGGTAGAATATCTGTTTTCGAACAATCCCCCCTTTCACTCATGTGCCAAAGGCCAATGTCAATGGTCCCACACCTCAAGGAATACCCTCGCCCCCTTGAGTATCTATCAAGAATCCATTCCAGTTTAACGACCGCGGAGCGCTACGCTATTGCGCATGAGAATAGTTTCATATTCTAAAAGCGAGTCCTACAGAGAGAGGGCCTTTGGTTCAGTTTCACTCTGAACAATGTCCTTTTATCTGATGATTCAATTCTTCTAATTTTTATCATTTTTCAGATAAAATACCTTCTTGTCGTTCTCTCAAATACCTTCTTCCGGTGATAAGCATGGAGATGTAGAGATATGAAAGTTTAAATGTTGCGAGACATTTCACACCTACGCGTTATACTTATCGAATTTGAGTCAAGAAATAACTTTTATTTTGACTGAATTTGAGTAGGCACATTTGATACTTACAAAAATTCGGTCAGTAAACTAATCCACATCCTGCCTAAAAATTGAATCAGAATCAATAGGCCACAAAATCGAAGGGTAAAACTTGAAATAAAAGTGGGGTGTGTTAAGAGTCTTTTAGGTGAACATAGAGAATAAGTTTACTGTAAAATAGATGGATGTGTTATTTCATGGTATACAGATGAAAAATAAGGATAAAACTCTCTAAGGTCTTAGAACTAATAGAGTAATGATATTGTTACAACCATTATGTCACAACAAACGTCGCAATATGATATGGCAATGAGATATCTTACGACGAGAAGAATTATAGTAAAACGCTTATTTATGAGTTGTACCAAATGGATAGTGTGATGCATTCAAATCACCCATACACACCGATACTATGTGTGAGAGGGTGTGTAAGAATTAGTCACGCATCTCCACTTGAAATAACTCTCAAATACATGTTGCACCATAATTTCTGCAAGGTATCGCTGCCACACCATGAATGTTCCCACTGACATAGAGTTGTAGTAGCATTTATTGTGTCAGGGTGGTTGTTACAGTAGCATTATTCAGACTAAAATACTTGGGGAAGACACCACATGCCTATTACCCATTCGACTCTTCACATTTGCACACGCAGTATCGTGCATAGTTGAAAACGCTACAACTACAAACGGCTGTGCAATAACGAATGACACGTTATACTTTTACATCATTGATTATGATGTAAAACCGATCATATCGTGCATAGTTGAAAACGCTACTACCACAAACAGTTGTACGATAACGAATGACACATTATACTTTTACATCATTGATTATGATGTAAAACCGAATGATCATGAAGTAGGTCTGCCATAATGAAGGATGCAAAAGTATATTGTGTCGTTCGTTGTGACGTAACCGTTTTAACAGTAGCATCATTCATGCATAGTTGGACACAAATATAGAACCCTTTAGGGTCCTATGTCAAAAACCTTATTAGAAGCACGAGGCATTGGGGAAACAGCAGCAACGGATACATTTTGAGCTTGAGGAGCCTGAGATGTAGAATCATTCGGCAATTTGGCCTTGATTTCTTTAACTATAGTCCACCCACTGTTCAGCTTGCCTGTAGTGGCCGTGTCATTCAATGGCTGTTGTGGCTTTTTCTTAATCTTCTGTGCCCAACCAATAATTCCAGCTTGCACATTCTCGTCAAACACTGCCTTCTTGTAATTGCTTCCCATCTTTATTCATGAAAGCAAATTAACATTTTTAGACAAGCCTTCACATTTAGAATGGAGATTTAAAGAGGGTGGGAGGGGCAGGAGTTTGGGGTCTTTATGTTTAAGGTCTTAGAATTTGGGTGTAATAGCGTTATGTGAGCCATAATAGGCCCTAGAACTTGGGTTTAGGTCTAGTCATAATGCTTCTAGTAACTATTTAGGTCCATCATTTTTGCTCGGCCTTAAATGATAAAGAAAATTATTATCTCTCAACTTTATGTTTCCCCTCAAAAAAAAAAAAAAAAAGAACTTTATGTTTCTACCACCCCTAAAAAAAAAATTTATGTTTCTACCACATTTTCAACGTGGGATATTACGTTATGAATTGAGGAAGGAAGTAGGAACTCACTTGTGTCACAAGAACATATAAGGGCAAAGTGCTATTGCTGGCAACCAACTGAATTAGCACCCTGAAATACCAAAATATCGCTTTTAGTAAGACCATCTATGTAAATAAGGTAAAAAAACAAATGAAGTAAGAAATAAATGATATTTGAGTGCATAGAATTAGAAACATCAAGCCTACGTAGGTCCTGAAGAAAGGACTAAGATGCGAAAGCTCATTGTATCCGGCCTTAGCTCATTTTTTCTAATTTTTTTTTACGGGAGAGTGTTTCTACAGCTGAAACTCATGATCTCTAGTTGCGTTGAAGATCTATCCTTTTGCAAATAAATGAAATATTGTGGGAATTTCGTATTGATGGATGACTTTACCCAAAGATGAGACGAGGAATAATAAACCGAAGTTGCCCCATTATACATGACTTAAAACCGTATTGCACCTGCAGGAAATGCCAAACATTCAACACTAAACAACTACAAAAAGGGTATGTTTCTTGATTATAAATTAGTAGAAATCTGGTTTTTTAAGGTCTGCTTACCCATATCCAGAAGAAAAATCCAATCTCGAAAGCATTTTGAAATAGGATGAAATGTATCAGCAAAAGAATCAGGTGAGGGCGGCGGAACCAAAAGAGACCATCATCTGGCTTTACAACCAGATCTCCTTCAATTGATGTGTGTTTCTCAGCAATATCTCTAGCCAGTTTCGACATGATAAGCTCCAACTTTGTACCAACTGCTAATAGTAGCTATTGTACGAAAAATATTGAAAGAATATTAGTCTCCCTTTCTATCAAAATAGTATGCTTTGCAGTAACATACTGGTGATGCCAAAAAGTAGAACTGTTAAAAGAGTTCAACAGACATTTGCCACTAAAATAAAGGGCATGAGCATTGTTAAGGGCACCACACCAAATGTATCGTGACATCATATTGGGATCTTAGATTCAACTTTTCAGAGGTTGAATATGCACATTTGGCTTCTGAAAAGTCGAACCGAAGGTCTTTCTCAGAGGTTGAATGTCATTGTGGTGCCCTGATATAGTTGGTTTGATGTGCTGCCAATAACAATCGCCTAAAATAAATAGGAGTATGCAAAAAGGATTTTTACAATTAAGACAAGACTATCTAGAATGTAATGATAGAAAATATGTAAGAGCAGATCAAGAAATACTAAAGGCAGGGCACTTACAAAGAGAGGTACAGAGGCTATCCAAAAGAAAGTATTCCAACCTGCATAAAATCAAAACAAAATATATATAGTCTTATTGTTAAAATCAAATGATGATTATACATTTCAGGTACAGTACTTACGAAAGAGCTTACCATTTATATCAAGAAACAAGAAGATGACCACAAATATCCACAAGTACCAACTGCATAATGACAACTTCACAATCAGGTCAAATTGCAGAATAAAAACCATTGTGGAGTATTCTATTCTAAAGGCCAACAAAAAATAGAGGGCCAAGACCACCTAAAATTTTTTGTGGCATCATATTATCACGACACCACACACATTCAACCATTTACAAATCGATTAGCTTATAATCGATTTTTAAGAGGTCGATTCCTTGATCTAGAATCGACTTTAACTTTATAAGGTCGAATGTGTGTTACTGTGTTATGGCATTAAATATTACATGGTGCCGCTAACATTCCCATAAACATTGACTTGCCTTATTCCAACAACAGTCTTAAAATCATCTTCCAATGCACGAACCATGTATTTGTGGAAATTAAATTTTGGGTTTCCCCTACAATGTGTCTGTAAGAAATGCAAATGAGTTTGCTGATATAATAATACATATGTATATAAGTAAAACTGTATATTACTATGGAAATGACCTACCATGATGAAACCCAGTCTGAGTGCAGCATAATCTGATTTGGTGACGGATCCATAAAATTGCTTAAAAAAGCATTTCTAAAAGTCGACACAAACGGGAAACTCAGCAGTTGAATGCCAAAATAATTAAGGGAAGTAAGACAATGATAACTTTAGAATGGTCTTAAGTAAATATGCATAAGAGCATATCCAAAACTCTCCTTTGAGAGCTTATTATTTACAGCTAGTCTTTCTTTATTAGGAGGAAAAAAAAAAAAAAAAAAAACTGCTTGTAAAGAAGTAATTACTAAGAGAAAGGAAGTAGAATGACTTACCAGACTAGCTAGAATGGCCCAATGTGTTCCTGTGCCTAGGAAGCGATCCTTGATGAAATCGTGTTGGAGAACCATTGTCACCTTTGGTTTTTGCCCTGCAATTTCATAATTCATGTATTCAATAGATGGCTGAAAGAAGAAAAACTAACATGCAAATTGCAAAGTCTCTATTAAACTGGATTAATAGATATTGTCTACCTAAGAACCTCTGCATCCAAAGTCCCTATTCGATCAAATTATTTGCAGAATGTATGCCAGTAAACAATTAAGCCATCAGCATTGCCATTTTCCCACAATTGTAAATCTTCCAAATACATACCTTTTTGTTCATTGTCCAAAAGATCTTTTGCAATAGCATCCTCCCACTTTTTCCAGAAGTGTATCTGAAACATTATAATTAGGCATTTCAGTCGGATCACTGAAGGAACTATGTGTGAACGCAAATATATGTGTGATTCGGGTATATTTACCTGCAACCCTCCAACCACGACGGTGAGAACTGAAAAAATAACATGAACAATGGCCAGCACAAAAATGAAGATGTGGAGATGATGCAATGCTTCAAGCGATACCAATTGAACCTTATGCTGTAGAATATAAACAAAAATACGATAAAAAGGCGAGGAAAAAGGATAATTATGAGACAAGAACAAATAGTCAATTGAGGGAGAGAATATGATCTCACCTCGGCATTACAGTATCCAGTTTCATTTAATTCTTCTTGTAGCAAGCGACGCTTGGGAGATGTCCAATCATCTGGTGCCTTACACGGCAGGAGATATTTCACCACGTTTTTAGGTACACAGATTTTGGTTAACGCGCTCTGAAATGCTGTCATTAGCAATGATATAAAACCTAAAAGCATCAACTCTGCATCAAGAATTTTGATCATCAACTCACTTTCAAACCAATCCAAAAACCTCAAAGCCCTGAAACAAGAAAGAAACTATGTATGTATGTAGTATAGGTATAGGATTACCCTCTTTAACTTTCTGCAAAGCTTCATACAGAGCCTTTTGGTGGTTATGTTTTAAATACTGCATCATCAATAATAATAAACAGAAATCATGAGAAATTTGATAATCCCAAAACGGAAGACTCTGTATTTAACAAATTATGAACTACGAATATCCACTTATAATTTTGATGAGAGCAGATACCCAGGCCCTCCACCCCCTCTCCTACCGCCCTGCTCCTCTCTCTTATGTGGCCCCTCCTCTCCTTCCCCCCTTGCACCTACTACTACAACCTCATCCTCTTTCACTCGGCGTGGATACAATACAATCATTGCCCCAACCAACGGTGAGCAATGGAGACTGGAGAGGCCTTCTCGTTCCAGCTACTGGTGAAGGTTTTCTATCGAGTGAAATCAAAGAATCTGGAGTATTTGCTTTGGCATTTATGGGTGTTTATAATGATTTAATCTTGGGGCATTTGGGAAAAACGGGTGTGTTGACCAAAAATTTGGGAAAAACGGGTGTTGTACAAAATTTGAATTTTTTTCTCCCGTTTTAGGTGTTTTTTGAACCAAACTAAAACCCTATTTGGGAAGGGTGACCCCTTAGGGGATTTAAGAGCCTTAAGATTGTGCACATTTGTGAAAGAAACGGGAGAAAATCGCGGGTCAAACTTCACTAAACTCCAAAACAACCTTTTTTCCAAACTTTTTTTCCAAAACACCCTTCTTTACTAATTATCCCTTTAATCTTTGGAACTAGAGAGAGAAAGAATGGTGGATCTTTTTTAGCGGTAAACAAGGGGCAGAAACAGCTAAAAGGTAAAGCTGCGAAAGAAAAAATTGTACTGCTTCGGTTTCAAAATAACTGATTTAGTTGTCAAAAACACGCATATTAGCTAGATAAGTTAATACATTTGAATGCCAAAATGATTATAAAAAAACCTTAGTCTATAATTAATGTCATGTCGTATTTATTCTCCACTCTTAAGATAGGAAAAACACAATAAATACTGCATTGAAAATATGTTGTTATTGAACAAATTTATTAGGCAACTGCCACAGTTATTTCACAACGAAATGAGTAATTTCTTATGAGTGAAGAAAGTTTTTATTCTTAACATGAATCTTTTCTCTGATTCGATTCAAGTATTTTGATTTAATTCGAATCAGAATTTTATGTACTTTACCTACAAAACAGTCGGAAAGACTTTCCGATAAAAAATTGAACTCAAAACGCTTTCAAAATCAACTAGCCTTGTTCAAAAATAAAAAACCTATCGTCAAAATACATAAATTTGAAGCAAAAAATAAAATTAAAAACATAAATTTAAAGTGTAAAAGTATAAAAACAAAGATATTGTGTATTAATATTTTTTTCAAAATAAAAATAGACAAATATAGACATAGAAATGAATATTTAACATAGAAAAAATATTAATACACAATATATTTGTTTTTTTTTTACAATATAGAGCGGTTAATACTTTTACTTTGGATTCTGGTAATGGAATAGAATGAAATGATTTTTTCATTACATTCTATCAATTTGACATGTTTGGCAATGGAAGAATGTAATATGTTTTCATAATAACGGAATGAAAATGGCCATCAAAATTCCAATGAAATGGTTGGAATGAAATGAAAAAATAAATCCTGCAATAAAAAACGATTTCATTACATTGCCTACCAAACGCAATAATGGAATGATATCATTCCATTGCATTCTATTCCAACAGATTCATTTCATTCCATTACATTCCATTAAACCAAACGAACGATGAGATCAAAATGATAAATATCAATGCTTAAATATAATTAATACAATTTTATTTTCACTATGACAAATAAAAATAAATATTTTTTTTATCAACTATCACAACTAAATAGCAACAATATAACAAAAAAGACATTTTCCAAAAAAGAAAGAGAGAGAGAGAGAGACAGAATCACAGAGGAGAATAAGTATGAAAGGGTTATAATTAGTGATTTTACGGTAGTTCAGGACCATCATGTCATCATATTTTCTACTCATCACGACTTTTAAAAATACTTCCACAGTCTCATTTTATTTATCTCGTTTAACTTTTCATACAGATTGAGAAAATTGTGGTTAATGTTTTGAATCTTATTAAATAATCCAATATTTTTACATTTATGTCTTTTAAGTAGTTGTTTGAGTATTTAATGTTAAACAATTTTTATTGTAAATATTATAAAGAGAGAATGGTATTTAAATAAATTTGATCATTAATGCACAAAATAAACACTTGTTTTGAAACAAACCAACCAAAACATAGAAGGTTGTTTTGAGAGCTTCGGTAACCATCAAGTCATAGACAAAATTCGCCGGCTATAATAATAAGGAAAGGGTGAGAAAACCAAGAGAAAGAAAAGAGGAGGCGAACCTTGCCGGCCCTGTGAAGGCCGCGCTCAGCCAAGAATGAAAGGCCAACCATAACAGCACAGACGACAGCCACCACCCATGTTGGCGTGAACTCCAATGATGTTGGAGCTAGTTGATAATCTGTGCTTTTACTCCCCATCGTCCGTCGCCGGCCTGAAGCTGTATCTCCTCTCCGACGATTTCACTCTCCAAATTAACTTTAACCAGACAAAATTAATATCAAGGATCCCCCCTTCTTGCTAGCTAGATCGATCCCCAGCAGGCTGCAGGTACGCATACATGCATGAAATTGATCGAGCAGGGAGAGAAAAGGAAAATGTTAATAAATAGTTTCCAACTAATTTCTTGTTGATCGTTGTTCTTAATTTGTAAATTATAAAATTGCATAAGAAACTGGCTGATCAGTGAGTGATCACTTTTATATATATGTTGTAGTTGTGTGAATACTGAATATACTGATTTTGAAATCGGTGAAGCATCAAATTTGCAAAAGATGACCAGGTTAAAGCTTTATTTTTGTCGAAAACCACCAAAAGCCCTTCATTTAAAATTTTAAAATATGGATTCTTAATTCTCAAATGATTCGATCCGAGTCAATTATTTTGCTCAAGATCGATTCGATTAAGTCTTTATTATACTTGGGTTCGGATAGATTATGCTCACCAAAATTTTGAGCAATTTCAATCATATCTCGAATTAGCGCTCAAGCAGCTCGAAAGAAATTTTAAGCCTTAAGGGGTATTCGAATTCGGCTAGTTAAAAAATACGAAAGATTAGTAATATATTATAGGAAAAATTAGGTAAAAGTCCTTTTTTTCTCCCTTAATAAAGCATTAATCCTGATTCAATTTATTAGTTGCAATAAGGACAAAAAATATTGGACCGGACAAAATTACCCTTCCTATTAAGCTTGTTTCTCGATAGTCCGCTTCCGCCATTAATGTGGTCTGATCTTCTCATTCTTCTTCGCCGCACGGTATGTGATATTTTTCCCTTTCTTCTCTCCTGCTTCCGCCCTAAATTTCAGTCGCTCTGTGTGCTAAATTGGCTTGGACTGTGAATTTATTTTTCTTAAACTTTATTGGTTCGAGCATGTGGATGCATTGATTGGTAGTAGTTCTGTTTTGTTTTGTGAAATTTATTTTTATTTAATTCATTGAATGCATCTTCCGAGAGCAACGTTTGATTCACCATTTTCTTCTCATTGATCATGTTTATGAAGCCTTCATCTAATGCCCAACTGGATTACAATTACTACAATGATTCATGTCCTAACCTGTCTATGATAGTCGGATGGGGCGTATGGGCTGCTGTTAAAAATGAGTCTCGAACGCTGCTTCGATCCTTAGTTTGCATTTTCATGATTGCTTCGTAAATGTAAGTGATAGATATATATCCCTTTTTTATAGAGAGAATAAGGAAATGTTTGATCAATAATTGCTTGTTATCAAACTATATATATATCTTGACGGTTTTGACTCGTACAGGGTTGTGATGGTTCGATACTTCTTAATGATACCGACTTCTTCGTAGGGAAGAAGAATGCTTTGCCAAACCGCAACTCCATTCGAGGGTTCGAAGTGATCGATTATATTAAAGTAGATGTTGAAAGAGCTTGTCCATCCATTGTATCTTGTGCAGACATTTTAACTCTAGCCGCTAGAGAAGCTGTTGTTATGGTAATTACTTAATGTAAATGAAGTTTACGAAAAAAATCAGATTACACTATCCCGACGCACTCGTAAAAGTCTTTTTTGTCGATTCTTGGACAGAAATTATCTGTAATGAATCGTTTGTCCCTTATACTTTTGTGGATATTAAGGGTTGAACATTAGTAGAATTAGTTGGACTTAATCTTGCCAGATTATCTGTCGAGGATGTTTAGGTGTTGTCGTGGTTTTCTTTCTACAGGCTTAACCATTACAATTTTGCTGCACAACAATGTTGAGAAGTGCCCCCCATTGGCTCAGATGTATGAGAGCACCGAGTGGACGTTCTCTGTGTGTGGACGTTTTATTGATCATTTCACTACCATGAAGGAAGATTTTTATGAGGCCACAAGATTTTGTCATTTTCTGAAACTTTATCTATATATACAGATGTAGCTTTAGTTACATTGTAAGCTTGACAAGAGGAAGATGGTTTTAAGGTGTGTTATTGAAATATTTTACTAATACTATTGTTGTTCTATCTTTAGTATTTTTCCTTGATTCATTTAAGATCGATCTCCCCACAACAGTAATATATAAGGGATTGGATATTGTGTGCCTTATATGAGTCAGATATGATATTGTGTCCCTTGAATTAAGCCTTAAATGAGCCTTATGATGTTTACTGATACTGATACTAATACTGATACTGATACTATTACTGATACTGATACTGCTAATACTGATACTGATACTGTTCTACCATTTTTGCTATTTTCTGCTATTATGGGTGCTGATTTGAGGGGGGAAATATACAAAGTTTGGTATTACTTTTCTGCTATTTTTGCTGTTGAATTCTGTTGTTGTTGGTGTTAATTTGAGTGGAAATATGTAAAGATTGGAGCTTTATTCTTCTGTCATTGTTGCTGTTTTTTGGACTGTTCTTTCTTCCATTATGGTTTGCCATTTTTGATGTTTATTTGGGCCTTAATTTCTGCCAATTATTGCTGATAATTTAAGAGAGATATGCAAAGATTGGAGTTTTACTTCTGCAAATATGAGGATAATATGCAAGAAACATTTTGTTGAAGGGTTTTTTTTGGCCTTATATGAGCCTTATATGAGCCAGATATGATATTGTGTCCCTTAAATTAAGCCTTAAATGAGCCTTATATGAGTCAGATATGTCTGGCTTGAAGTAGTCACTTGAATTAAGCCTTAAATGATGCAGATTACCTCATATGCAGCTGTTTACTGATATTGATACTACTGATACTGATACTACTGATACTGTTACTGATACTGATACTATGTTAGTGTAAATGCTGCGCTTAAATTCGGCTTTCAAATACTAAGTCGAAATGGTATCAAACGCGGTCTCAAAATGAAGATAAAAAAAAATATGAACTTTGGTGAAACAATTTTGATGATCGGTGTTCTAAATCAAAAGTTACGGTCGTTTATAAAAAAAGCGCTCCGGTTAATAAAAATATTTTTTCGTCTTTCAAAATATACGTCGGAAGGGTATCGTATTTGGGCTCAAATTGAAGAGCAAAAAAAAACATGAATTTTGGTGAAAAAATTTCGATGATCGGAGTTGTAAATCAAAAGTTACGGATGTTTGAAAAAAAAAAACAGAAACAAAACAAATCAAACTGATCAATGTACTCATATATCATGTAGATGAGGACGCACGCGGGGTTAGTTTTGTCCTTCTGAAAATGTTTGTCCTTTTTGCAACTAAAAAAATATGTGTGTCCTATTTATTTATTTTGTGCCAAAAAGAGGATTTTTGACTCTTTATCTCTATATTATAATAATGTTCGATAAAGCTAACTAACATTTCGAGTCAGGTTTTAAGGTGTTCGAGTTTGACTCTTTAACTTTTGATAAACTACTCGAGTTGGACTTGAGTTTGTTTAAATCGTATATGAACGAACATTTCACGAGTCGATTATCGAGCTACTCACGCGTGAGCGGCTCAAATCGTTTACTCCGCTACTCGTTTTATAGTTCTTATTATAACTTTTGGTACCATTTTAGAGTTTGGGCATGCTAATAGATTTTATTTAAATGTTCAGATGGGCTAGATTAGAATTCATTAGCTAATTAAACTGAATTATATATATGTTTTGATAAAAAATATATATATTTTTAGGATGTTTAGCCTCCTTTTAGTAACATGTCATTGATTATGTTTGGATTAATATTAATCAATCAGTCGTAAATCTTAATCAATAAAGTAAAAATATATTGAACCAATTATTATATCATAATTGTTTTTTTTAAAGATATTATACCATTTTGTTGATGTCGCGATAAAAAAAATCGGTGTACAAATAATGTATTCGAATGAAGGTAATGTTGGACGAGGGTTATCATGTTTTTTTATTAAATTGCATATTTTATTTTAGATTAATATTTTTTTTAAAAGACAAATTTTATTAAATCAAATCGGAATTACAATCTCCAAGACCCAAATTAACCGGAAGATCAACTCCCCAATCAACAAGACCCGTTGTCCGCAACCCTTCCTTTGACAGAAAGTATGACGGTAATTGTCGCTACATTTAACAAAAGTGAAAGAATGAGAAACACAAGACTCCGCAAGAGGGCGGCAGTCCGCCACCAAGCATCCAAATGACAAAAGATCTAGCTAACTCCCGCTACATTTAACAAAAGTGAAAGAATGAGAAACACAAGACTCCGCAAGAGGGCGGCAGTCCGCCACCAAGCATCCAAATGACAAAAGATCTAGCTAACTCCCGCTACATTTAACAAAAGTGAAAGAATGAGAAACACAAGACTCCGCAAGAGGGCGGCAGTCCGCCACCAAGCATCCAAATGACAAAAGATCTAGCTAACTCCCGCTACATTTAACAAAAGTGAAAGAATGAGAAACACAAGACTCCGCAAGAGGGCGGCAGTCCGCCACCAAGCATCCAAATGACAAAAGATCTAGCTAACTCCCGCTACATTTAACAAAAGTGAAAGAATGAGAAACACAAGACTCCGCAAGAGGGCGGCAGTCCGCCACCAAGCATCCAAATGACAAAAGATCTAGCTAACTCCCGCGATAGCAGGCTCTTAATAAAAACCAGTGAATCTGACTCAGTAGCAATACGGTCAAAGCCAAGAGTGCTTTCCTTCAACAACAACAACACAAAAAAAAAAAAGCCAAGAGTGCCTGCTAAACTAACCCCATACTTGATAGCTAGCAAGGGGTCCGGACAATCAACCATACGCAAAGAGTAAGTCGGTCCTCAGTATTCCTCCCGCATGGTCTCGAAAGATTACTCCCATGCGTCGTGTCAAACAAAGCAGCATCCACATTAATCTTCACAATTCCGCTCTCTAGCGTACTCCAACTGGTGGGCCATGGCTCGGTCCCCACCCCATCAGCAAGACAAGAAGCAACCAGAACATGATTGTGCGTGTCACGTCTATGAGATGATAGAATGTGAGACACACGCACCGGTATCTCCTAAAAAATACATGCACACCGGGCCTTCCATATAAACCAGAGATTGGTAAATTTAGTCACAACCCGCATTTCGTCACAAGCCTCAAGAATAAATCATACAAAATCGCCATAACTTTGAAATGGTTCGGACCGCCTTATGGACAATCGCATCATCGAATTTTCCCCAGATAGCACCAGGATAGCACAATCAAAGAGGGCATACCGAATAGACTCCAGCTCACACCCACATAGCCCACAAATCCCGTCACTCATACCCTGCTTATGGAGAGAAGAACTCGTAGCTCGATAGTCACGACTCACGAAGGCATCGCCAGATAAAGTGCCTGATATGAAGCCGCACCGGAAGGGACCACACCCTATTCCAAACGGTCAAAGTCAGTCGAAGAGGAGGACCGTGTCGCTAGAAGAGCCGAACGGTGGAGCTCAATAGCCAACATATACCCTGCTTTAACCGAGTAAACACTGCGGTAAGTAACCATAGTGTCAAAAGATGGTAACCATAGTGTCAAATGATATTATCATGGTGATTTCCCTTCCAAATATTTAATTGTTTTTTGAAATAAAAAACCATTGAATAGGTAAAATAAGACGGGTCAAACTGATCCACTTTATTAAATTCTCAAGAACTCCCAATATAGGCAATCCTATAAAACTGTAACTTGTCCGTTTGATTTACTTGCCTTTTGCCTTAATTGAAATTTTCTTTTGCAGTTTATTTTATAAACAAACAATACTACTATTAGAACTCGGCTTTTGTAGGATGTTATTTTCCTTAGCTCTAAAACTGCTGACAGTTCAGTCTTCATGTTTTGACTCTTTCTTTAACAAATAATAGTAAGTTATTTGTTCCCTAAGAAATAGTAATTCTATTTGTGAATTTTCAAAGCTAATATACCTGTTGATTGTTTATCCATTTGGAAGTATATCACACTTTCAACATTTGAGACAATACTACACAGTTCTAATAAAATAAAAATAAAATAAAAAGCCCAATGAAACAAGTTGACGACGATGCTGGAAATCGTCTATTAAGTAATGCGGGTCAATCTTCTATGTGACAAAGATCTAAAGCCCTAGAAACCCTAGTTTATGCTAAGGAGGGGCGTGTTGTTTTATTTATTTGGACTGAGCTCTCAAATTATTCCTGAGAGTTGCATGCGTATCCAATAGTTGAATTGGAATCAAGTCATCCGTAATTACTTAGGGTTGTTTATATAGGCGATGCCTCGCCCCTATGAAGGATATATACGACTTAATCCCTCTAAATCAAAGATAATTATGGACATATTTAATGTCAAGATTGGAGTCTTTATGGCTGAGGATTCTTTCCATATGTAATCATCCCTCACGCGGAATAACAGCGGAGCTGTACGGAGCGTCCCACGCTCAGCCCCCAAGGCTAATATGGACGAACTGGGCAGCTCCTCTTCGCCAAGCCTTGGCCGTCCTGCGGTGGCTGGAGGAGGAGCTCAGACCGATCTCCCGTGGTAGACGATCCGCCCTCTGTTCGGTTCTTGGGGCCCCTGGCCCTTAAAGCCCTAAACTGACTAGTCATTTATTAAGCACCCCTAAAAGTGACACGTGGCGTAACTCGGGTCGGGTATCATCACAAGCCCCCCATATCTGGCCTAGCTTTTTAGTTGGTCAAATATGCTCCATTTGGCGGTTCGGCCGGCCCCTACCCGATCACGCGTTTCAAAATACTTAATTGCCAGCTGGTAGCCTATTTAATAGGCTATCATTATTATTGCGGTACACGAGGAGTTTTACACTCCTTTTCATAACTGACGTCGTCACGTCTGGAGTGGGTTATAAACCCGTCCCTTCATATCAGACTTTCCCTCTTCTTGACTCTATTAAATCGAAGATTTCCTTTAAGATCCTCTGCATTTCCAAGTAAGCATTCTCTCTGACTCTTGTGCTATTCTTCTTCATTTCTCCTTCTTTTCTGCTTTTCCTAGTTTATGAGGGCGAGTACTGCTTCGAGCAGCTCTATTGATAGGGAGTTTGAGTCCCATTCTGAGTCAGAAACTGAGGTCACCCAGCCATTTATTCAATTTGGAGGCCCAATAGACATTTATGCCCTAAACACAGTCACTGCTCGCAATAATACCGAGCAGATCGTTACAGATCAGCCCTCAACTAGACCATCTTGGTATCATTCCGCATTCGGGTTTACTTCTTTAAACCAGTGTCTTAGAGCTCATATGACTGCGAGGACTGTAATTGGTTGTTTTGGAGTTAGATCCAAAATTACTCAGGACGCTCTCCCGGAGACTTATACCACATATCATATTGATATGGACCACTATGCTCCCCAGCTTCCTGGTGGTGCACACTTGTATGCTCATCAGCCCCCAGAGGGGTATTGTACCGTGTACAGAGAGCACTTTGTGGCTGGTCTGAGGACCCCTTTTTGCGCCGCCTTTCTCGCTATACTGAGACATTATAACATGAGCTCTGCTCAGATCGCCCCTAATGGAGTTAGGGCGATCATAGGTTTTGCAATCTTTTGCAGGCTGATGGACACGGAGTTCTCAGTAGACCTTTTCAGGACATTCTACCAACACAAAAAGGTTAGGAACCATAATGGGTGGTATTACTTCCCACGCCGAACTGACCATCATAGGCTTGTCACCATTTTGAACAAGGGGAAGTCTTCCATTCACGAGTGGAAGCATCACTTCTTCTTCATTCATCATGACGGACACCATGAGCTGTCCGGGTGGAACATCCTCCAGCTCCCCCCTGATGTGTGTCCTACTACAGTCGGTGAGCGCCCGTTGAAAGACATTGCTGATGCTCAGATACTTCTTGATTTTGAGCACTGGCCTGCCGCACTGATAGAGGCTGCTCGTTTGTCCGATTCTGGTCCGAAGCCTTATCTGAGGCTTACTCAGGAAGAGTATAATCATCGTAGGGTCTTTTTCCTTGTGATTTATTTTACCTTATGCACTTGTTTGACTTTGCTGTTTCTTTTTTATTTGCTTTGACACTTTATCTATTCTTTCAGTGGCCGATGTTGCTGATATCTTTGATCAGGCGCTCGGGGAAGAAGAAGATGTGCCTGCACAGGGTGAGCCCCAGCAGAACTTGGAGGCTTCAAGGGATGAAGCTGAGCCAGAGCTAGAGTTGGCTGACCCAGAGGCTAATCTTGAAGTTCCCCTTACTGAAAATCTTCAGCAGGGCGACTTATCCTCTGGTACAAGGCAGGCCGAACAGAGGGATGACAACCTGATCATCCTCGATGTTTCTGACGCTGGTGAACAGGCCCGACAGCGTTCTCGATCTGGGTGAAAGAGGCCCAGAGGTGTTCAGGAGGCCTCTGAAGGAACCCTCGGGCTCTTCGGCCGAGTTTCTAGCTGAATTGCCAAATAAAGATCTGGCATCCATTGTAAGTTTTGCATCTCTCCGTTTTCTGTTTGCTATTCTGGAACCGCACTGACCCTGTTCATCTTACCTTTGTTATTTACAGGTTTTTAAAGCTGGGAAGAAGGTTCTTCATCGCCTCAACGATTTCTCCACCCAAAAGGCTTCCTTGGAGAAACGGATCACTGACATGTCCGCCAGCCGCAACAAACACATGGAAGAGTCCTTGTCCAAAGATGCCCAGATCGCTGATCTAGAAAAGATCATGCATGCCCAGCAAGCTGAGCTAAATGAGCTGCGAACTTCCAGTGCTGCTCGAGAAGAGGTATTGGCCAAGCTTCGAGTTGATCATGAGGGGTTGGAAGCTGCTATGCCAGGGCGAATCGCTCAGGCTATTCATGAGTATAAAAGCTCACCTCACTTCACCGGGGCCTTGAAGGTTTTACTTGGCTCCATTCTAAGCCATGGGTATACCCTAGGCGTTAATCAGTCCAAAGAGCAGTGTCCTGAGCTGGTCATCTCAGATCTTCAACACGGTAGGCTTTGCAAACCAGGTGGCAATGAGCTGTACCAGGCCAGGCTTAAGGAATTTCAAGCCGGTGAGGACTTGGCTGAGAAATATGGCCGTCGACCTGCTGCTCATTAGACCAGCACATCTTCAGCTCAACGCTCTGGCACTCCCACCGATCAGCAACGAGAAACAGAACCCAATCCTTAGAATTATGCTTTTGCTGTTTGAACAACCTTCTGTAATAATTTTCATTCACTGCTTGCAATGACTTTTTGTTTCTTGACTATTTGTGCCTATTTTTGCACTATTTCTGTAATTACTTCTGCCCCCGGCGTTTAGTCGTTCACTACTCTAGGTTTTTCTCTTTTTGCTTTTGTTTTGGGCAGATTTTCCTTTTATTTTGAGCCTTTTGTTTTGAGCATACGTCCTAGGGAATCCCTTACCCTCCTGAAGAACATCATTTAAGAAGTCCTACCTCTGAATGGTGATCTTCAGTTGTACGAGTCTTGAATGCAATTTGGCGCTGATCGTCTGTCCTGCGGACTTTGAAAGCTTGTTTCAAACTTTCGAAGTATCATTTGGCTAAGTCTGATCATCTGATCGAAAAAATAAAATATATTTATATTTTTTTTGGGTTCTGTGCTTCAGCTCGTTGAGTCTGTCCTGCAGACATATAGTTTGCCCTTAGCAAACTTTTTCCTGAGACCGACCTGCGGTTCAGTTCTTCTACTGGGTCCGACCTGCGGATCAGTTCGTTGGGTCTGTCCTGCAGACTTAATTTAGTTTGTCCTTTGCAAACTTTTTCCTGAGACCGACCTGCGGTTGACTTAATTTAGTTTGTCCTTTGCAAACTTTTTCCTGAGACCGACCTGCTGTTCAGTTCTTCTACTGAGTCCGACCTGCGGATCAGTTCGTTGTGTCTGTCCTGTAGACTTAATTTAGTTTGTCTTTTGAAACTTTTTCCTGAGACCGACCTGCGGTTCGGTTCTTCTACTGAGTCCAACCTGCGGATCCGTTCGTTGGGTCTATCCTGCAGACTTAATTTAGTTTGTCCTTTGCAAACTTTTCTGAGACCGACCTGCAGCTCAGTTACAATCAAGCAATATAATAACAATGCACATATGTAATAAAAACATTTATTTAATATCTGATGCTTGAATACACCTTATTAAGAAATCAAAATTAACAATGCGTAAAATAGTCTGGAACCTGCCCTTGACGTAAAACTTCCTCAAGTTAGAGGCATTCCAACTGCGGGGCACAGTTCTGCTATTCGCATCAGCAAGTTGATAGGCTCATTTTCCATGCACCTTTACCACTTTGTACGGCCTTTCCCTGTTCAGATCAAGTTTTCCCTGGGGTAGTTGTTTGTTCACCTCATTCTTCCTGAGCACCAGGTCCCCTTCTTTAAAGTATGAGTGTTTAACTCGGGAATTGTAATACTGAGAAATTCGTTGTTTATACTTGGCCATTCTTATGAAGGCTTTATTACGAGCCTCTTCCAGGTCGTCCTTGAGCTCATCTAGCTGCTGATCCTCGGAGTAGAACGCTGTCCGTGGAGACTCTATTCTGATCTCGGCCGGGATCATTAACTCGCAACCATATGCTAGGCTGAAGGGGGTTTCTCCGGTGGCTGACTTGGGATTTGTTCTGTACGCCCATAATATGTTAGGCAAGTGCTCGGTCCAACTTTCTTTTTCTTCCTTCAGACGTTTTTTCAGCCCTGTCTTGATCTGCCTGTTGGTCTGTTCGACTTGGTCATTAGCTTGGGGATAACCGACTGAGGTGAAGTGTTGAGTAATGTGTAAATCATTGCACCATTCTCTGACGACCCTGTCTTCGAACTATGTCCCATTGTCTGACACCAAAGTCTTCGGTATTCCGTACCTGCACACTATGTTCTTCCATAGGAATTTATGTATCTGCTTCCCTGTTATTGTAGCCAACGGTTCGGCCTCAACCCACTTGGTGAAATAATCTATTGCTACAATTAGAAATCGAACGTTGCCTGGGGCTTTTGGGAGCGGCCCTACCAGATCTACCCCCCACTGATCAAACGGCTAGGGGGATACCATTGGGACCATGTCTTGGGATGGCCGAGGTGACAAGTTATCATGCACCTGGCATGATCTACACTTTTCTACCAATTCCTTGGCATTTTCTAACATTGTCGGCCAAAAATAACCGAACAGCCTACATTTCCTTGCTAAGGTCCGAGCTCCAGGATGATTTCCACAAATGCCCAAGTGTATTTCTCTGAGAAGGTAGTTCCCTTCTTCCTCAGTTACGCATCTTAGCCATGGAGCAATATATGACCTGCGATAAAGTACTTCTTCGAACAACGAGTATCTAGCTGCTAAGAGATTCATCCTCCTGGCTTGAATCTTATATTGGGGCAGGATGTTATCTCTAAGATACAACACGATTGGATCCATCCACGTACTGGCTTGCCTGATTGGCTGAACCGCGACCGCGAGCTGTTCGTAGCTCCTTTCCTTTAACAATTCCACCAGTACCTTCTTTTCTGACAAGAAGTTTGAGGCCAATTTTGACAAAGCATCTGCCCTTCTGTTCTCAGTTCGAGGTATTTGGTCAACCTGGACCTGTCGAAACTTTTCTAAGAGAGTTCTGGCTGTTGCTAAGTATTTCCTCATGGGTTCTTCCTTAGCCTCGTACTCCCCGTTTATGTGATTTACCATGAGCTGTGGATCACTGTATACCTGCAGATCCTCTACCCCAAGCTTATTTGCCAACTTAAGCCCCGTGATCAAGGCCTCGTATTCAGCTTCATTATTTGTAGCCTTGAAATCAAACCTTAGCGCATAGGGAAACTCTCCCCCTTTTGAACTGACGAGTAAGAGACCTGCCCCTGCCCCATCTTTACTTGATGCACCATCAACATACAAGTTCCATTGATGCATCTCCGGTTTCTTTTGATCGTCCCCTAGGCGAACAGATACTCCCTCAGCCAAGAAGTCCGCTAAGGCCTGTGCTTTGATGGCAGTTCGAGGTCTGAAATCAATGTCATACTGTTAGGAACATTTTATTATGTTTTGATGATGGCCATACTAGCTGTTATAGCAAGCCTGAAATAAGTTAGAATTCTCTGTATAAGTTTTTACTTAGAGTCTGACATATTGTATAAGTTAAGTCAGACAAGTATTGTACTAGTTGGTAGGACGCCAAAATAAAACAGACATTCGGCAGAGTGAAGCCAGCCAAGAACATGCAGAGAAGCAATGAAGACTTAATGGTATGACTTATAACCAAGGAAGTCTGTGATGAACTTGGATAAGTCTAAGTTATGTGATGACGGAAAAATTCACTGTTATTATTATAACATTTTACCCCACTTCTGATACCATTTTGAGCATTTATGTATCAAATCAAGTCATTAATTTCTTAGATTTATCTAAATACGTAATTAGTAAGTATTATATAAAATATCATATTTTTTTATCGTGTTTTTATAAGTTTTTGTACCGATTTTAGTAAATCGGAATGTCGTGTCAGATTTACGTGGGTATTTATGGTATTTTATTGCAGATGTATAAGCCAAGACCCCGAGAATCGACATTTTGAAGTATAATCATATCTCTGAAAGGATTTAGAGAGTGTCACGAGCTTAAGTGGTCAATCGAAGTGGTCAAGTGGCTCAGTGGTTAGTGGTACCACTAACGAATTATATCTTCAACGAACAAATGGCTCATTAAAACGGCATTTTCTGAAGAAGTGTCCTTAATGAAAGTTGTATATCTTTGAACGAGCTTTCCAACGCATTTTGAATCACGTCAATCGGAATTCTAAAACTCAAGTATCATTAAGTCAAGTGGTCAAGTGGCTAATCGATTCGATTTAGTGGTAATCGAGAAATATCTTCGACAAATGAATGACTCATCAAAACGACATTTTCTGAAGAAAAGTCCTTCATGAAAGTTTTAGATTTTTCCGAGAGCTTTCTGATGCCTCTTGAATCATGTCATTTGGAGATCCAGAACTCGAGATATGAATTTTAGAAGTTTTATTCCAATATATATAATTTATATCCGAAAATTGGAAATTAAGAGGAGATGAATTTGATGATTAGCACCGGCCCAGTCCGGCTATTTCCCGGCCCGGTCCGGACCAAGGTGCTTTGCCTATAAATAGGTGCATTGTTAACAAAAGCAAATGCCCATGTCTTTTTCGGCCATTTCATTTTTTTCTTGTTTTTTTTTTTCCTTTGTAGTAATATATATATATATATATATATATATATATATATATATATATATATATATATATATATATATATATCAATTTTCCTTCTTTTTTTCTTTTTTCTTTTTCTCGTCTTTCTTTTTGTTTTATTTATAGTATATATATATATATATAAAACTAACTATCTAACTATATAGCTATATATATATATCTATCTATATATATACATATATATTTATCTAGCTATCTATATATATATATATAAGTACCAAATATATATATATTACCTTATCTTATATAGTAGTACCTCTTAAATACGCATAGCAGTACTACCATTTTTGTCTTTTTGCGGAAACGACGCCGTTTGGAGCATTGCTGTTCACATCTACGCGTGTTGCAGAGCTTCTTCTTCCACGTTTTCTGGTTGAATGAAATCCACTACCGCCATTTCACGCCTATCCTGTTTCTTCGTTTCCACCCATCTGCTCCACTCATCGATTTCTATGGTATAATGGACTTTGAAGAGAATTATCTGTCATTGCTCACCGTTTCGAATTTCTGGCACTGTCCTCTTCCTTCAGTGGAATCTGTTTTTGGTGTTGTTTCGTCCGGCGTTTCAAAATCCAACAGGTAAAGTACTTTCTTTTATATTTGGGTTCTGGAGTTCTTCTGAATGTCGAATTGTTGTTCTTCTTATCTTCTGCATTTATTCTGGGTTTCAAGTGGGGACCGAAAGATTACATTTTTATTGCTTTTTTTTTTCTAAATATTTGGCTTTCCGGTTCTGATTTTATTTTCAAACTCTTCTCAGTTTCAATTCTCTGCTTTGCTCCTACAATTGCTCGGGATTTCAATTGGTGTGCAAAAGATGACGTTTTTTTGCTTGGTTTTTACAGTTTCTCCCTTGATTGTCTATGGTGTTTGGTGTTTGGGAATTTCTTACCTTGAGTGTTTCTTCGTTTCTGTCGTATGTCTGTTTGGCAATTGAAGGTGTGCTGAGTATGCATGTATTGGTTTGCAGTTGTTTTTGGTTGTTTGGTTTAAGAAGGGATTAATTTCTTAAATGCAGATTGTTTGCTTTCATCTCCATGCTGTAATTGGTTTGCATTATATTGTTCTGTATTTGTTATCGTTGTGTATTAAACAAGTAGTTAACTTCGATTTATTTATGCTGAAAACATTTCTCGAAATACAAAAATAAGACAATTTGGAAATACGGAAATAAAACTAGCACAAAAACACAATGGCATACAATGATTACGCATAAAATGAAATGCAGAAAAATAGAGATAGCAGCTCTTTGGTACTTAATCTTTCAACCTCTTAATGCTCCAGGTTGCCTCTGTTTGGTAGTAACCTTGTAGCTCCTTAGTTTTCTGGAACATTTCCGTTTGGTAGTAACATAGTATCTGAGTCTGTATCCTCCTGCAAATTGTTGTTGGCTGCATTATGTGCTTGTGTTTCCTGTACTGCATGGTACCGTCCCTCCCACATTCGTGCCAGCCTAAATTGTTCTTGCCTGTCGACTATCGCCTGCTTCAACTGCTCATTTGTATCGTGTAGCTTGCGGCCTATTTCCTGCTTGACTTCGTATAGTTCTTTTCCTGATTTGTCGCGTTCTTTGGCTAGGCTTAGGGTTGCATTGTCTGGATAAGCCCCTTGCTTAACGACATCTTCGTTTGTGATCAGTTCATCGTTAAGCTTTACAGGAATTGGTGGGGCGTAGGCTTGATAATTCCCTTATTCATTCTCATAAACCAGTGAGGGAAATGCATTTTGGAAGGCCATATTTGGCTAAGGGATGGTTATTTCTAGCTTATTATATAGGTCTTTGGTCTGATTTACTTCTTTAGGTACCTTCCATGTATGAATTATCTCTTTTATAAGTGTGTCTGTCCTTAAAAAGTGTGCCCTTCACAGTCTTCAAAAGTTCTGCAGGTTCCACATAATATTTTCTGTGTTTATTATTTTATTTTTTTGCACATTTCGGTATTGTCATGTTATCTGTTAGGATTTGTTTGTACATCATTTATTCCTCACTGTCTGATTTAAAGTGTGTCAGTAGTATTTAAGATATCTTTGACTGGTAGATAATGTATTTAGAATTTTTAGGAGAGTTTGTCAGCTTCTGTAGCTTATTTGGGTTACTATTTATTATGTTGGTGTAGTTCCAATGTTGTTAGATGCAATTAATTTCCTATATGCATCATTTACTACTTACTTTTTTGAGATGAAGGTCAATAACTTCATTTAACTTTACACAGATTTCCTTCAAATTCCAATGTGCTTGTATTATATCTACAATGTTGCAGGCAGATTACCTGTGCATTTAACATCTATTTGACTGACGGATTCTTTGCTATATTTGTATGGTCCAAACACTAATTGATACAACTTACTTTGTTCAGGATTCGTTTAGATTCGTATATGCTTCTTTAATACTACTTTCTTAATTTAGCTGTCAATTTTTTTTTTCTCTTACCTTTGCGTATTTCAGTGTCCCTTACTTCTTTACAAATACGAGATAATTATTTCCCAGATTGCTATGCACATTGGTCCGTACTCACTATGTACTGCACTTATTTACTTTCGAGGTTATTAAATGCAATTGACTACATGTAGCGTTCTTTTGCATTCCAATGTACCTATTTTACTATTACCTAAACCGTATGACTAATTATTTCAACGGTTCATGGCATTACAGGTCGTTCAAGTACTTTCTCTGTTGGTACAAAGGAATATTACTTTCAGCCACTGTACTTGAAGGTAAATTTATATTGCATAATTATTTCTTCCCCTGCTTCGTTGCATGTTTTTTGGGTTGTAATATTTATTTTCTCATTTTAGAAGCACATATATGGTGTACCTGTAGTGATTGTATGAAACCAGCAATACTACATATTGCTTCATAGTGTGGGATTAATATAACACGTACTACAGCATACCGCAAGAACTTTAGTCCTGCTATTTTGTTTACGTTGCCAGTATTTACAGCAGGTGTATTTTTTATTTACATCATTATAACCGCATTAATGTAGCCTGTCTTTTTTACAGTTTCTGCCCAGCCGAGGTCTCATTGTTTTTTCTCCCTAAGAAAGAAGGATTTCACCTCAGGTTAGTGTAGTTCGGGGTACTACTGCAAACCCCAATAGTTAGGGGATCTATTGCAAACCCCGTAGTTGTGGGATCTATAGAAAATCCCAATTTCATGGCACCTGTTAACGCTTTTTAATAATAAAATTTGAGCAAATACGACTACTGTTTATTTTCTTTTCCGGAGTTTAAGGTTTACTGCTTTGTTGGCTTTTCTTCTTTCACTTGTTACCTTGAGTAATTTCGCTTGTAGTTAACTGAGTTAGATGTGTTATAGATTTCGTGCTTAGGTTCTTAGGTACCAGTACTTAAATAAAATTAACTCCCTCTCAAACCCTATATTTCCTCGCGTTTTATCGTCCTATTCCCTTTTAGATGGACGGTGAAAAACGTAGGACTAATAACGAGAAAAGACGGCAAACCTACGCTGTTATGGATAAGGGTAAAAAAGAAGCCCTTCTGAAACGACGACGCCTACATTATGCAGAAAAAAAACGGCGAATGATTGTACTTTGAATTCTCAAGCTGGTCCGTCTGAAATTTCTGTACAATCATCGTCATCTAACCTAAAATATAACTCTTCTGGGGAAGTCCCTGTACTGCCCTCTGTAATGAGTTTCTGGATCATGTTCAAGAGCAAAATAATACAAGTAACATCGTAATTATGCCTAATCGTAGCAAGGTCTCTTATGCAGCTCATGTAAACCATAACTTCTACCCTTCGGAAACATGTAAGCCTCAATTGCGTGCTAAACATTTAGCTAGGCAAGATAAGTCCTTCGTGCCTAACACAATCATACCAACGTTACCCAAGGTACCGAACTGTGAATATTGTTTAGCAATACGTTTCTTTCATGAGCCCCCTTCTTTCTGATGTTCTGAAGGTGAAATAAGCCTTGCACTGCCTAAAATGCCTTCTTCTCTGGCTCAACTATTTACTGCCACTGATCCTGAATCTATTGCCTTTAGAAAGTATGTTCGAACCTATAATAACAATTTAGCCTTTACTACTTTCTCAGCCCGAAAAGATAAAGACTTACTTAAGAACACTAAAGGCATATATACATTCAAGGTTCAAGGGAAAATACACCATTTCATTAACTCTTTAGATCCTGCCAATGATCCACCAACTGGTCTTCAGCTCTATCTTTACGATCCACAAAGTGAGATTGAAGAGCGTTTGAAAGTTTCAGATCGTTTTTCACATGACATTATGAAAAAGCTAATACGTATTTTAGCTGAAAATCCCTATGCCCTCTTTCTGCGTCAGCTTAAGGACATGCAACCTCCTGAAGCCTATCAAATCTGCCTTATAAACAATCCTAAACTTGATCAACGCATATACAATGAGCCAACAAGTAGTGATGTTTCGGCAATAATATGTCCTCAAAATGAAAACACTTTCAACCCCCAGTGCCACATCCAAATATACGCCAAAAACACAGCTCCGCACCGAATCTCCCACAACTATGGTTGTTATGATCCATTGCAATACCCCTTACTCTTTCCTGAAGGACAAATTGGATGGCATTGTGGCATCGAAAAACTACCACCAAATGTACGTAGGCAGAAACGCGCCTGCCACATGTCACTGCCACTTGTGCACAGAAATATCTCGAATCCTGAACAACTAATCTTTCAAGAACAAGAAGGTAACGTATAGCTATTTGTACGTTCTTTAAGGTCATAACTAATTTCTTAGTAAAAGCTTTCTTTGTTTCACTCTCCCAGCTTTCCAACAGGCAGCAAGAAAACGTAATATTGTCTCATGTCGACAATATTACTGTTACAAGTTGCAGATGCGTGCAAACGACGAATCAATGTTAATGTATACAGGGAGACTATTTCAACAGTACATTGTAGATATGTTTGTTAAAGTAGAGAGTTCTCGTCTAGAATATCTCTACAAACAACAAAAAGAAATACGAACAGAATGCTTACAAGGTATAATTGATAGCATCGCCTCTGGTAACGTAGATAGTTCTAATGTAGGTCAAAAGTTCATTCTTCCTCCTTCTTTTATGGGTGGTCCAAGGGATATGAAAAGAAGGTACATGGATGCAATGGCATTAGTACAACAATTCGGAAAACCTGACTTCTTCCTAACAATGACATGTAATCCTGCCTGGACAGAAATAACTGAATATTTACTCCATGGTGAACTACCACAAAACCGACCAGATTTGCTTACAAGAGTATTTAAGTCGAAACTCGAACTACTAAAAAAAGATCTTATAAAAGACAGAATATTTGGAATACCAAATGCTTCTGTCTACTCCATTGAATTCCAAAAACGAGGCCTGCCTCATGTACACCACCTCCAGATAATGACCAAAGAATCCAAACCTTTGAACTCCGAAGCTTATGACCGATTTATATGTGCAGAGTTACCTGATCCTGTCTTAAACCCACATTTACACTCACTTGTTCTAAAGCATATGATTCATGGTCCATGTGGTTCCTACAACCCAAAGAGTCCATGCATGCGAGATAACAAGTGCAAAAATAAGTATCCAAAAGACTTTCAAGAATTTACTACTCATGGTTCCGATAGTTATCCCCACTACAGACGCCGTGACAACGGGTTAACTGCTATAGTTCGAAAGTGTACAATTGACAACCGTTGGGTGGTACCTTACAACCCGTACTTACTAGAGAAATATGACTGTCATATTAACATTGAAATATGTTCCACTATTAAATTGGTAAAATACATTTATAAATACATCTATAAAGGACCAGACAAGATTGCATTTAGTTTGACATTAAACAAATCGACAATGAAATTGAGGATTATCAACGAGGACGTTGGATTGGCCCACCTGAGGCTGCATGGCGTCTCTACTCGTTTGACCTATTTGAAATGCACCCTGCGGTGATAGCATTGCGGTTGCACTTACCCGATAACTACTATGTGTCCTTCTCACCTAACCAAGACCTCAATACCGTAGTATCTAACACCTTTTTATCCAAGACCATGCTTACACAGTTCTTTTATATGAACAAGACCAACCAGAAAGCGATTTCCTTACAACTTCTATACAAAGATTTCCCTACACAATTTGTATGGGATTCCGGAAAACGCATATGGACAGAACGAAAGAAAGGAAAAGTTATAGGACGCATTGTATCGGCCAGGCCAGTAGAAGGTGAGAGATATTACCTTCGTTTGTTGTTAAATAATGTAAGAGCACCAAAATCATATGACAATCTGCTAACAGTTAAAGCATACCTACACAGCACATTCAGAGAGGCAGCTTTTGCTCTAAATTTGCTTGCCACAGATTATGATTTAGACAATTGCCTGGAAGAGGCTATACTGTATCAGATGCCTAGACAGCTCCGCCATCTTTTTGCCTCTATTCTTGCCTTGTGCTCACCATCTAATCCAAGACTTCTTTGGGAAAAGTACCAAAATTCATTGTGTGAAGATTACCAAAGAAACCAGCCAATATCTATCATGCACAACTCCGAAGCACGTTTCAAAGCTCTAGAGGATATATCAAGCTTCTTGGATGACATGGGTAGGAAATTGGAAGATTTCAATCTTGGCCCTCAAGCTGATTATGTATCCAAGTACTTCAAACTAACCAAAGACATAGCATATGAGAAAAACATCCCAGTAAGTGAAACTGACATCCATAGTCTCGACAATCTTAATAAAGAACAACGGTATGCCTACGACATAATTTTAGAGAAAGCGTTAGCAAATGAACCATGTGCATTCTTCATTGATGGTCCAGGGGGCACTGGTAAGACTTACCTTTATAAAGCACTTATGGCTGCCCTTAGGTCTGAAGGACAAATTGTGCTAGCAACAGCAACCTCTGGCGTGGCTGCATGTGCACTACCTGGAGGTAGAACTGCACACTCACGCTTTAAATTACCTTTCCATGATGAAAATAAGAAAATAGCCAACTTAAGCAAACAGTCTGGAACAGCAAAACTTATAAAGGAAGCCAAACTAATCATTTGGGATGAGGCCCCAATGGCACATAGAGAGGCCGTTGAAGCATTTGCTGAAATGCTTAAGGACATAACTGAAGTAGATTTACCTTTTGGCAACAAAACTATAGTTTTCGGAGGAGATTTCCGTCAAGTTCTACCAGTAGTTACCAGATCAACCAGACAAGAACAATTAGATGCAAGCTTATTTAACTCGCCACTTTGGCCTTACCTTACCAAAATACAACTAATCGAAAATATGAGATCAATAACTGACCCTTTGTTCACTCACTATCTACTCCGGATAGGAAATGGAGCAGAAGATCAAGATGAAAACGGGAATATCACATTACCTGCAAACATACTTATTCCTTTTGTTGATGAACAAACATCGCTACAACAACTCATCAATTTTGTTTACCCGGACATGCGTGCATTCACTACTAACCATCAGACAGTAATGAACAGGGCATTACTAGCACCTACAAACGACTGCGTTGATGACATAAACAACGCTATGCTAGAAGATATGAATGGAGAAATAACATCTTACATAAGTACTGATGTAACTCTCGATCCACAATATCAAGGAGATTACGAAGACTTCCTAAATTCACAAAATCCTAGCAGTTTACCGCCACACAAACTCCTACTTAAAGTTAATTCACCAGTAATGCTATTAAGAAACATCAGCCCTGTTGAAGGATTATGCAATGGCACTAGACTAATTTGCAAAGAACTAAATACACACACAATCGTAGTCCAAATTGCAACAGGTCCTTATGCCGATCAAACAACCATACTACATAAAATACCTTTAGAATCATCCAACAATGACAAATTCGGTATTCCTTTTAAACGATATCAATTTCCAATACGACTTTGTTATGCCATGACTATTAACAAAGCTCAAGGACAAACTTTAAATCGTGTCGGGATATATTTACGAGAGCCAGTTTTTTCCCACGGCCAACTATACGTAGCATTCTCAAGAGTAAGAAGCTTCGATGCGTTAAAAGTGCTAATAGCACCTCCTACTTTTTTGGATAATTCACAAAGAAACATAACACAAAATATTGTTTTTCATGAAATAATTGAAAAAGCACAACATTATCAAAACTCTTCTCCTATAAATAACAACCAAAAATAACACATAAACTTCACATATAGTAAATGACATATCCTTGTTATTAATATTTATAGTTGTTTAACCAGCCCTTTCCTAGGTCATGATGCAAGGAATAAAATACCTATCGATTACAGAAATTACACCCTCGACTACCGACTGGAGGGTAAAAGTCTTAGTACTTGACAAAACAAATGCATACACAAGTGAAAATGGACGTCGAACTCAGAAAGTACTGCTTCACGATAATCAGGTACGCCCAAATCCAATATCATTCTTTCACCTTATCAGGCTATTCTTGCATTTTTGTTAATCTCACAACGCACTACTTGCTTAATAGGGCAATAAGATTGAAGGCATTATGTGGGACCACACTATTGAAATTCTGAAACAGACTCTTCAGCCATTTTCAAAGTACATCATAGGTGGAGCAAAAGTTCAGCCCATCAAACCAGCCTTCCTACATGCATCTCCTGGTATGACGTTACAATGGGTATTCACGCCATCGACCTACATACGCCCAATGCCAGAAACAGAGGAACGCATTCCATACCCTCCTATAGAAGCAATACCATTAGCAGACGTTAAAGCACTCGCAGGAACCAGAACCATGATTGGTACGTTTTTTACAAATAAATTTAATGCACGCTACCCTATTTAGATACTATGCTACGTTACAAATACATAGCCTCATGCAATAATTTACAACTAACAGATATAATTGCTGTGGTTCTGGAGATCAAACCACCTAAAGAACGTGAGGTAAAATCGAGGCCTATTCAGCTTCAAGAATTTACTATCACAGACCGAGAGTAAGTTTAAAAAACATTTCATCTCTTTAAGAACAACATAATACAGGCCACAATAAAACTAAAATTTTCTATGATACATTTGACAACTAGGTTGAAACCGTTAATGCTCACAATGTGGGGAGAATTTCTCAACAACCAAGGGACACAAATCTATGCGCACAGAGAAAGCATGCCCATCATAGTTTGCAGAGGACTCACAGCCACCCCGTTCTCAGGTCAGATATCCATTTTACATTATTGCTCAAATATTAAAGCCGTATGTTCATGAACAAACATGTTTAATCTTTGTATCTTATAAAGGTGGATCTCTATCAACCGTTCCATTCTCTTATGTGACACTAGATCCGGATATTCCGCAGGTTAGCGAACTACGAACATGGTAAGCGTACCTACATCCCTCGGTCTAATATTCAGTATTAACAAAAAAAGTAAACAATGAGCAACTATTTTTACTATATGCAGGGTTGTGGCCAACCGAGAGGCAATTACAGGGATTAACCGACAAATTACCTACAGCTATCTGGAGGCTGCAAAGAACAACACCAAAAATATCCAGATAACCGACATATGTCTCATTCAACCAGACACAAAGGTACACAGTATTTACTTCTCGTAAACAAAGTAAGAGGGCATATACACCTTTATATTACTGCAAACTAATGCCTATCTCTTTAAATATCAGAATGTCCACATCAGAGGCTCGATGTCCATTCCAGACTTGGTACAAAAAGTTCAGTACTCCACATGCCCAAAATGCAGTCAGACAACAGAAGCACGTGCAAATGAGCAGTTAAAATGCAACACATGTAACACTGAACAGATTCCAACCTCAAGGTACCCCTCATACTCCCCATATTTATACTGTTTTTAACCAACCAGATTGCATGATGCAAGCTGGCTTAACAAACCATGATAACCACAGATGCAAGCTTATGGTCGAGGTTGAGGATGCCACAGCAACTATACCAGCAACACTCTTTGACAAGGCCACAGAAAAACTTCTGGAACAAACAGCGGATCAACTGCAAAAATTAACCGCAGAGGTAAACGCTTATAAGCCGACCAAATGCAACCTTTGAGAAAAATTATTCATGCTAATTATTTACTTTAAAAATAAACTTAAGGATATGAAAAGCCTACTGGCTAGGACAAACAGAGCACTCAGACCTCAAAAACTGATACTGGAAATCAGAGCAACCCAAAAAAAATTCACTGACAAGAAAACAAGATACACAGTACAAGAATGGATACAGGCGGACATGAATCCAGAAACAGCATCAGAGGAAACACAAAGCACGAAGGATTATGGAAGCACTCCAGGTAAGCAATAGCACAATCATACCATTAGTCATTATCCAAATGCAGTCACTTTAAAAAATATGTTGTATCTCTCGATCCACTACAGATAAAGAAGAAGCCAGCAGAGTGAGAGCAGCACCACAACAAACACCCGAACCTGAAATCCGTAGGAAAGACAAGCAACCATGTGAAGACACACAAACAACCTCAGTGAAGAAAGTCAAGCTGGAATTTCGTGAGAAAAATGCAGCCACACAAGACCCTCAATAAGAATAGGCGGTAAACTTGGTGGTACATGGAGGAGACAGTATCCTTAAAACTGTTTTGCCAACAACTGTTTTGAAATGCATAAAACTGTCATGCCTTTTAAAGGCAATATGTAATCTCACCCTGCCCCATTTTCAGACTTTCTAACGGTAGGCTAATATAAACATATATGTACATATAGGCATCTGAAAACGTTAAGTACATAGACCCGTATATTTTTGGGGTCAACTGTAACCTCAGCATACCTATTTAAGGTACACTGAGTTTTTGTTTATGGATAGTAAGCAAACCAACGCAAAAATGTAACTGTGGATATATGTAATAACTTATATAAATATTTTGCGAATGTACAGTATGGCTTATGTAATCAATTTGTACGATACCCGTTTATATTTCAACTAAAACAGGGCCTACCGTGCATAGCACGGTTCGCCAAACTTGTATATATATTTCCTAATCCCTAGTAGTATATATATATATATATATATATATATATATATATATATATATAATATTACCAAATATATATATATTACCTTATATATATATATATTTCCTAATCCCTAGTAGTAGTAGTAGTAGTAGTAGTAGTAGTAGTATATATATATATATAGGCATTATGCCATAAATAATATAGTAGCCGTAGTACCGTTGTAATGCTTGGATGGTTATCGAAAGATCGTTGTTGTTGAAGTCGTAACTATTTCCGGAGAATACGGTCTCCGAATCAACAGTTGTAATCTGAAATGATTTCAAGCAATCATACGATGATGAGAGGCTAAAGCACGTTGGAACAAGCCTTGTGAAACCGATTCTTAGCAACATCTTGATTTCGAATTTGGATTATCTTGTAAGTTTTAATAAAAATTGTATATTTTCTATGTTTTGATTGTTGTTATGCAATTTATATCGAGAGATGGTTGCTGTTTGATGTTTAACGTTTGATGAGAATCGTCGTTAAACCTTAGATCACCGTAGTAAAGATTAGATTTTTAACCTAAAAATAACGAGAGTTGTTAGGTTGAATATCTAGATTGTGAAATTGAGAGATTTCACACCTTTGTTATGAAAGCGTTAATCTTTAAAATCGAAAGATAAAAGATTGATAGGCGAACTTTTCTAAGAGATTAGGAGTTCATACCTTCGATAGGTGAATCACAATTTTCGTTAAATCACCACAAGATAATCTAGAGTCGAAATTGAGGGTTGCGGGAATCGGTGGATCATTGCTTGTTCGTTGTTAAATTAATTGAGAAAAATCGTTTGTGCTGTTTTGCTTCGTGTTCATCGTAGTAACCGTAGTAATTTTATCGTAGTTTTAGTTATAAAATAGGTACAACTTAGTTAGCTCGGTTCGTAATTATCTTTCCTGGTTTTGGATTGACAACCCTCTGTCCAGTTATTTGTTTTCGTTTTTAGTTTTTATTTCTCGTGAAACTTTTAAAAAAATTATTAAGAACTAGACCAACCTCGATTCCTTGTGGATCGACTCCGGTTTTTAATCGCTATACTACGATCCCTGCACTTGGGGTAAACCGGATTTATTTTATTACTTGTTATATTTTGCTTTGCATAAAATCCGAGACATTATGGTTCAAGTGGTGAAACCTAATGTTCAAATATGGTGTGCACTGATCTCACCCAAATCAATGATCAGTGAAGTACAAAGATTCTCCTTAAACTGAAATAATGAAGGAAACAGTGAATCGGCAGAGTAAACTGAAAGTGAAGGCAAAAACAGTGAAGGAAGATCTAAACGGCAAAGTCAGATGGATCACTCGACCGTTCAGAGAAAGGCGAAGTAATCCTTATCAGAACAGAATTGAAATATGATGAAGATTCAGAGGATCATGCATTTAATGCACAATCAAGAGAGGATCAATCAATGACGGATTTTCTGCTATACATTTGAAGAAAAATCAGATCACTGAAATCAAGGAGAATGTAATTAGGGGGGAATCAAGAATAAAATCAAAGATTATTGCCCTCAAGAATAAAATCAAAGATTATTCCCCGTGAGGCTTTTTATAAGTTGGTCATGGAAAACTGCAAGTTAATGCATGGCATACTGGGGGGCAAGATACCTCACCATTAACGAAGCACTTAATGAAAGTGTGGATTAAATCAAGTACTTAAAGAAGTACTCGGAATAAAGTTAAGGCTGAGAACTTAACGAAACACTCATTCTATTATCAATAGTACAATTTCATTTGAAATAAATTTCAAAACAAAAAACTACATGTCCACAAGCTTGCTGACCTATGAACCGGGGGCTGGACTTTGGTGTCTCTAAAGAAGCAAGAAACAAGCAGCCACAACACGGCAAGAGCACTCGGACACAATGTCTGAGTCCCTCCGAGAAGTCCTTCAGACGGTTGTCACAGACCGCACCCATGACCAGCTTATAAAAAGCCTCACAGGGAAGATTGTCCTGACCAAGTCATCAATCTGAACCTCTGCCTTATCTACCCCCAAAGTGTAGCCATGGTTAGGCCGACCTTTCCTCAGGTCGACAGTCTTCTTCAAAACTCCAGTAAACTTTCCCAGCCCGAGGAAAACGTCCTGGCAAATCCAGTTTCCCTGCAAATAAGAAACACTACCATAGTACAACACTCGAGTAAGAAAAGCAAGCTTGTGTATTCCATGGCCTTGAAGCTAGCGTCAGCTAGCTCCACATCAGTCATCCCAGTGATCGGCTCATGTTCCATAGTTCGAACTCAATAAAGTCTGTTGAACAGACAATATGAGCTTTGCATGTCCGGCTCAGCAAGCATATGTCAACATTGAGTCCGCTTAATAGTGTGGCATCGTAAGCCCGCTTGACAACGTGAAAAGTCAATCTAATCTGGCCCTCAACGAGAAACTTAACGCTAGATTTCAGTCTGATAAGCTCCAAGTGAATATTTTATACGCCCGACTCCAGCTCGGCAACGTATTTAAAGCTCACCCCCGAGCAAATCTTCTAAAAATTGTAGCCTTACGCTCTCAAGCCTGGCGCGCTTAAAACCGGTCTCTACCTAAGCACAACACCGGTGCACTATGCTAAATGAGCCTTACGTTATCTCAGTAGATCGTTGTGCAACAAGCCACCCCAACAAACGGTGTATCAATTCGTTACAACTTTACACCATGACTCTCGTTTACACATCTGAAAGCTTAAAGAGAAGGGGGTCAAAAATGTGTCGAATCAGTCCGAGTCCCCTGCAACTGGAAAGAGCCTATGGATCCGAACCTGGCCCACACATAAGCCCAGAAACGGATACGTCCCTCGGCCTAGCCAGTCCGCCCCTTAATAGGCCGGACCAAGCCAAGCATGATCAAGCCCTCCTTGCACCATTACGATTCCCATCACGAGCCAAGGTAACAGAAATAAAGCAACAAGCAACTAGTCTAATGCAAAGCACTGGCGGCTCGACCCGCTCGCCCCTCCAGTCTGCCATCCTTCAACGCGAACAAAGCCAACACAACTAGGCAACCAAGTTCATAAACGACACTCTAAGACCGATCTCGGTTCGGCAGCTTCCCAGTTTGCCAGCTCGTCCAACAGCCTGGTGACAACCCACTCATGGCCCTGTAAATAACCGCACACCCTTGACAAAAAAGGGGCTATCATCTTCGAAGAACTACGTAAATTGGGCATGATCCCTTACAAGCTAAGGGTACGTAGGCAGCCTTCTACGGCTTAGCTCATAATCTCAAGCAGAACACTTTCTTCATCCTTGTTTTTTAGCGCCACCGCGCGACCACCATCATGGGCTAAAATGCTCGAATTCAGCGAGGTCATAGCAGAGTTACAACGGAATTGGAAGAATAGGCTGCGTAACAACTCTGCAAGTCTAGAAGACCGTAGCCGAGCTACAACTTTAAGCAGATCCAAGCTGACCCCAAGGGCTCAGTTGGATCTAGGGGCTTATGACGATGCCCAAAATTGACCTTACCCACGTGTCGCCTCCACATCAGCATAATAATAAATAAAGATAGAGAAAAGCCTTCATCAAGGGCTAGAACCCCAGTACCCGAGCTGCATGAGCTCGGTCACCATCCTCCTACCCCTCCAGGTTGGCATGTACTTGTGATCAAACCTGCCCCTGCCCGACCTTTCAGGTCGGCTCAAGTCCCTCTCGGACCAAACCGCTTATGCACGCAAGAATCCGAGCTGATCCCAGCTCGGCTATCTTTCCGACCTCTGTAGGTCGGCCCAAACACAGAAGGATTCATCCAGTTTAGCTCGGGCCATCTAAGTCGGCCAGAGTCCGTCCTCAATCGTATTTCCCACGTGTGTGATAATCAGATAAATATGAGAAGAATCCCTCATCTTTAATACTCTAATTCTGACGGTCAAATATATCCATAATTATCTCCAACAATTAAGGAGATTAAATCATAATTATCTTTTCCTTAGGGAACACGAAATCCAAGCCCAACTAGGACAAGGCCCACAATGCCTTAGGGTATAACTTCACTCTATATAAACCATCCCCAAGGAACTACGAAGACTTGATTCCAATACAGGCATTGGATACGTAGGCAGCTTGAGATACAGCTTCTCAAGTCCAGTCTAAACCACCACCAAAACATTCCCCATCTTTTTATCGTTTTTGTTGTTCTTGGGGTTTTTGCAGGTTGTCTTTAGGAGAACAGCCCTGGATTATCATCGACAATTTTTGGAATCCTCACTGTCTTTGTTTCAAGTCTTACTCTTCAATGAAGGCCATGTATGGGGACATGAGATGACATCTTGAAATGTGGTTGAGAGGAAGTCAGCCTCCTCCCTCCGCCGCCTCCGTTGGTGATGATGATCAAGTGGATTCAGCCGGTGGTGGTGGTGCCGGTGGTGGTAATTCTCTTTCCCCTTTAAGTGAAGTCATTAATACAATCAGCCCATTACTTGGTTGGCCATCCACTACAAAGAAAGGCCGCAACGCCGCCGCCGGCAAGCTTTCTGTCATGGAAGACAAAGAATTTCCTGAAGGCGTTGCTAATCTAGTTCATGTATCCCGTGCTAAAATTTGGGATGATAAATGCTTTGATGACATATTAAATCTCGATTCCCAAAGTTCGGATGACGGAACCGATGAAAACCATGAACTGATCAAATCGAGTCCTGAATCTGAATCCAAGAGAAGTACCGCTCTAGAAGAATTGCAGCAAAGTGTGTTTAAGTTTGAAACAAAGATGACATTTCACAGTAGTACCGCCGGGGACGACGACCTCTCAGACAGTCCAAAATTTGAAGCATGGGGATTAAATTTATAAAAAGGTAATATGGAAAAGTTGATCAAATTTTATCCTTTTTAAATATGATATTTTTTTTTATGTCCTAAATGTCTAAATAAATCCCAAACCGGTTTTTATAAACAAATAACCATAAATTTTAAATGAATCAAGACTTAATTTTGAATATTAAGTGCAATCAAATATATCGGACTTGTCAGCAAAGCTTGGTATACACACGCCATACACTCGTCTTTGTAGTAATTCATATTTCATACATTACTTAGTGTTTGTAGGGAAAGATAAATGATATGCCTTCAGGTTATAAAGGCATATTTGATTTGAGATTTTGTCAAAAATATATGTGGGTATTTGTCTTGTCACTAACATACGTTGAATAATGATCTCATTATATAATATGAACATCTATTATAAAATGGAAATACCTTTCTCTCTGTTATACAGCAATTGTTTGTTTGTTTGTTTTGTTTTGTTTTTTGTTTTGTTTTGTTTTGTTTTGTTTGGTTTTTTTTTTTTTTTTTTTTTTTTTTTTTTTTTTTTTTTTTTTTGTGAATGCAGTTGTTTTCAACCCTTAAAATAAATGTTTTCACAAAAAAATATTAATCAGTAGTATTTTGATTTTAGCGTAGTCCAATACAATCCACTAAATTATATGAATATAGCCCACAAGATGATTTAAATATACTACTTATGTTCCATAAAAAATCTCACAGTTTATTATTAGATTAAAAAACTCAATTAATGTGTTGTGTTTTAATAGTAATAGACATATATAACTCTTTCTTATACTAATTAACGCTTGTTTTGGAATATGAAATGAACATACAATAATAAATGTTAGGTTAGAGGTATTTTTGGAAAAATAGCATTAAGTGATATTTTGGCTTTTCTAAATGGACCCTTTTTAAAAAGAATTATGGATAATGACAGCTTTTAGAATATTTTTGAATAACACAGTCATATATTTTTATTGGAAGAATGACAACTTCTATATTTTTTATATCACGAAGGACATAAAAAAATAAAAATAAAAATCCGTGTGCCTGTTTCCTGAAGATGCTGCTGGGAACATGTTTATCTCTTTCATCCTCCATTTTCAAACGCTCATATCTTTTGATATAGAGATTCAAACGCGATACAAATTTCATTTAATTTTTTTATTTTTTTATTCTCTTCGTTTTGAGATTTGGTTCGATACAATTACATCGTTTTTTGTGAGATTTTCACTGTCGAAATTCACTCAGTGAATTCCGAAAATCAATGAATTTCAACAATGAATTTCGAACAATAGTGAATTTCAACAGAGGATTTTCTAAAATCACGTCGGAATATATTGAATGTGATCTCAAAATAAAGAGCATAGAAAAATTAAAAAAATTTGTGAAAGAATTTTCAAATTTAGAGTTTTAGATTGAGAGATATCAGCATTTAAAAAAGATGAATGAGAGAAAAAGTGTGTTGATTTTTTTTTTTTATAGAAAAACAGGCGTCGGAAAAAATTTGTTTTGTCCTTTATGCGGTACAACAATGACGTGGAGGATGGAGAGTCATTCAAAGATCAAGTCTCTTTTAAATCATTAAAAATGAAAAAATTATTTGGTAAACACATTTACACATCTTTTCGGCTCATAATTTACAATCATCCACTCCTGCGTGTAAGCTTCTCTCCGGCGACATCTGACCGGCATACCTCTCCGACTGCCGCTTGTTCAATCTGCCGGAATGGTCACCGCCGAACTGAAATTTTTGCAGCTACGCCTTCTCCTCTTCTTCTTCTTCTAATGACCCTTGGATTAAAGTTAACTAAGATGATGTTTGAATTATTTGTTTTGAATAATACCCCTTCCGTTTCAAAATACCAATTCTTTAATTTGGGGCTATTCTAAATATAATAATATGGATTACAAAATAAGTATTTATAATCATTTTCTTTATCTAACTAATATTTCATCATTTCAATCATTTATTTCGAACAATGGGGTTTCTCTACATACATAGCATAATTAATATTGATAGATATACAAATATTCTTTTATATATATATATATATATATATATATATATATATATATATATATATAAAACTCACATAATGCCATTCAACGTGTCAACATTTCTCTTTAATACACATATATTTTCTTTAGACTCACATAATGTCATTCATGTTACTAGTATATTTTTGTAAGGCCCCCGAGTTTAATCTTATCCGTATGTCACCCTCGGATTTAATTGACATAATAAAAAGAAAAACAAATTGCATTAAATATACCAGTTTATACATCATATATGTTTCAAAAACATGAATCAAAATGAATTTCAGTATTTTTGGACTGCAACAATTGCGGCGGTAGCACCACAAGTTCGCCAGCCCTGAACTGAAATGTTGTCTCCCTTCATCTGACAACTTTCCCGGCAGTTGGATTTCTGTTTTCACATCTCCTCAAATCATGCCTGATGCTTAAAACGAGTCAAACCACCAGTTTTAATCCTCAAATTGACTCATTATAGAAGAAGAACTTCCCTTTACGCAACTCTTTTTTCTCAAAACTCCGGAGAAATTCTATGATAATTGAAGAGCAAGCTGATGCTATCTTTTTGCAGCCTTTTCAAGTATCGCAATTCTTTTTTTCTTTTTCTTTTTTTCTGGTACAAATATAACTTGGTGATTCAGAACCAATGAAAAATTAGATAAATAAATATATAACCCTGACATTTACATATGTGCTCTTCTTTTAATAAATTTTCTTGATGTAATATGTATGATATTGTGTATTAGGACCATCATAAAACTGCTTGAAGTATTAAGCAAGTCTCATCATGAAGTATTTACATCTCCGGAAAAACTAAGATTTTCTTCTTCGAATTTCGAACAATTAAAACATAATTTTATAGTAAGAATTCTATATGATTGAAAAAGACAATTTTGCAGATAAGCAGTCCAACAGTCAAGGTAAGGACTCGTTGCATCAAAAAAATTGACATTATGTAAGCTTGGTTAAATTGTAAATACATTCTTTAATACTTTATATTAATGACCGGGAATTTGCATTTATAAATATTCTGAATCAGTAAGGGAACATAATCAACTAGCTTGGCTTAAACGGTAAGTGATTTGAGATCGCCTATTGAGGTCATCGGTTCGATTCTTCTTTGAGGGCCACGTTGAAAGAGCTATTGGTCGTGCCTTAATTACCCCCGAGTAAGAGTTATTGGCCATGCCTTATCTCTGAGTAAGAGTCAGACTCTATTGACACGATCCGGACCGAAATTCAGATTAGTCGGTCAATTGGTTTCGGATACCGAGGATTTTAAGAAAAAAAATGGCTCAATTCTATGTTACAATTATTATGTGTAGACTTTGTCAATAAATTTAAGTGTAAAACCCATAATATTTATCAAAACATGAACTTTTCACATGCTAATCTCTGTACACTAATGCACATAGAATTTACAGATGTTGCAACTATAAAAGTTGTAGCACTTAGGCCGATTTTAATGCACATGTGACATCTGCAAATTCACATGTAACTCGTATTTTCCATAGTAACATGAATATGTGCTTAAGTGTCACTATATGTATGTACTTCAGATTATATATAAGTCGTTGAATGTTAAAGAAACGGTATAAATAATGAAAGGTGAATTGATGTATGGTAATAAGAAATCACCTACAAAGAAAGAAAGGTGAAGGTACAAAAAAAAAAATAAAAAAAAAGATTCATGGTTAAGTACTAGCCATTAAAAAATGAACTCTCGAGGGTCTCCAACATCAGACCCTGATCCCATGAAAGAATAGGAAGAAAAGACTGGAGCCAGTCAGGTCCCGTCTACGGGATAAAACAATAGACATTCTAGTTTGTCAATAAAGTTATTTTCAGGCCCTCCACGTTAATAGAAAATAAAAGGTGGTGTAATACTCATGAACTATACACAGTAACACATATATGATACATATATGATGAATTATGATACATATATGAAACATAAATGATACAACGAGGATATGAAAATGATAAGTTAACTCATGTAACTAGTATGATCTCCTTACTTGTTTTAATATTGTCACTCTATGTGTCTAGATACGAAAAGTTGATTTGTTAATTGTTAGCTTTATATATATGCTTGTGTATTTCATTTTGTGAAAAATAAATTGGAACTGTATTATTATCCTATAAATAGTATAGATTTTTTTTGATGTCATGAATTCTTATCGAGTTTCGTAACTCAATCCTTACTTTTCATCCAAGATGAGAGTTGCAGGGATTTGTTAATAGTTGGCCCGACAACCTAATTAATGTCCACTTCAATGATATTTGTTATGACGATGGTCTTCTACGATAACTTGGAGATAACTCTAGATATTCCGGATGTGGTTTTTGTAGGATGGATTTTGGAGTAGTTATGAAAGTATCGCAGTTACTTGAGGAGGCTGTTAACGAGCCGAGCCGAGCCGAGTATTGGTGGTTTGAACTCGAGCTTGTTTGAGCTCGTTCGTTTGTTAAACGAACAAAGAATTATGTTCGAGCTCGGCTGGTTTAAAAGATGAAATGTTCGAGCTCGTGTTCGAGCTCGGCTCGTTAAACATATTCTTTGTCTTTCGGCTCGATTTTGGCTCGAATTCGGCTCGTTAAAATATAAAACATAAAGTGCAAATGTAAAAATAACAAGTTAGACATTAAAATTACATATATTACACAACTAAAATTACTATAAAAATATATCTAATATTATATAAATTCAATCTATAATATATATTAGATGAATGAATGAATTATCATCTTTTGAGTCAGGATTACTGTAAATTGATATATTTATATAAGCACGTTCGCGAACATAATCGAACGTTCGCGAACCAAGCTCGTGTTCGTTCGTTAAGCAAACTAGCCTACAATCATGTTGGAGCTTGGCTCGTTAAGCTTAACAAACAAACGATCACGAACACTAACAAGCCGAACACAAGATTATTCACGAGCGGCTCTGTTCGTTTAACAACACTACGGAGGTCCTTGTTGTATTTAGTGAGTTATGGAAGGTGTACAAGATGTAAATATGAAATGAAGAGTAGTGTAATTGGATTGGCAGTAAATCGAGTCCTTATGTTTTAGCTTACGAATTCATGTTTGTAGTACATATCACGAGTCTTTCTGACTTGAGAATTTTTTATAATATTTTCAGGTAATGACCGAACAATACAGATTCATAAATTTATTCGAATTTTCAAGTGGGTCATTACAAATTTTAAATTATCATATCAACACGTATCTTTTTTATTTACAAAATATGAGCTTTGATTTCATTGGTTATTGCTCTTTTTTTATGTATAAAAAGACGAAACTTTTATTAATACCGAACATGAGTTGAATTACAACAAAACTAGCATAAAGTTAGATCAAGGGACCCAACACAACACTGGACTATGATCTAGCCGAAACGCTAGACTACAACCCAACACACGGCTGAACCACATGTTATTGCTCTTTATCCAATGCAATAAAAAAGTACAACAAAAAATAAAAAGAAAAATTTCAAGGTTAGGCAATTGTTATTGTCCTAATCATTTAAATACAACAAATGATTAAACAAATTTCTTATTTTACACCCAAAAAAAAAAAAGCAAAAACATTTTTTTACGTCAATGATTAAATGGATTTCATTATGATTAATAAGTTGTAAGCAATGATTAACATAATAAAAGTATTTTATGTTCCTCAAAAAAGTATTTTATGTTGTGTCTAAATAATTTTTTATTTTACTTTTTTAAGAAAGATGAATATATATATGTTATTTTATTTTGAGAGGGACGGATATTGGAATCATGTTACATTGGAATAAGTTTTTCAAAAAACCCAAGAAAAATATATTGGAATAAGCTAAGTGAATCGGACTACTCGCGAGCTACTTTTACTCGAATCAAAAAAGAATTTGATTCGATTCAGTCTTATTGAGTTCCAGCTCGAATCGAGCTACTCGAATGATTAACCGAACTGATCTCGAGCTTCAAAATACAATAATCGGTCGCAAATTAATCGGGCTATATTAATTATTTAATTAATTAATTATAAAAGTTTATGATTAAATAATATTTTATATAAATCATTAATTATTAGTCGAGTCGAATATTAGACGACTCAAACTCGATCTTATCATATTTTATAAGAAAATTAATGAATTCTATAAAAATTGCCGAACTCGATTTTCCGGCCCTGGGAAGCGGATGCTATATTAGAGACTACGTTAGCCCCTGAGGGGCACCCGGATCGGCGGATCTGGCATTACGATCGTCGGGGCATCTATACGGTGCGGTCTGGATATTATTTGGCCTTGTCGCTCTATCGGCCATCGGCAGTGGGCGGGCCGTCTACTTCGGCTGGGCAGAGCAAACTTTGGAGGGACTGCTGGCGGCTTACGGTCCAGCCGCGCATTCAACACTTCTTATGGTGATGTTTACATGATTGTCTTGCGACTGGTCACGGTTTGCAGCGGCGGCGTATGGGGGATGGTATCTGTCTGGCATGTGGAGAAGCCCTAGAGACAATGCGGCATGCGATTTTTTAATGTGAGATGGCTGCTCGAATTTGGGAGATGTCTCCATTTAAAGGGGTTTTACAACACCTTTGTTCCGCTACCTTTGGAGAATTTTTTACGAGGCTGCTCGATGAGCAGGGTGCTGAAAGCGCGGCTAGATTTGTGTGGCTCATGTGGGAAATCTGGAAAGCGCGCTGCTCTACAGTGTTTGATAACCAAGTTGTTCATGTTTCTGCGGTGTGCATGTGGTCTTTGGCTGCTTCAGATGAGTATGTTGCGGCCCTGGCGAGCTATCGAACTCCGGCATCAGGAGTGCATCTACCGGATAAATGGGTACGGCCTCAAGTGGGCGTGGTCCAGGGTAATGTTGACGCATCAGTTACTAACTGAGGTTGCAGCTGGTGTTGGGGTGATTTTTAGAGACTCAAGTGGCGCTGTTCTTCACTCCTTTGCATATCATTTTGATCCAGGAGATCCGGTTGCATATATGGAACTTAAGGCTATCTCCCTGGCTTTAGCTGAGGCGGTGCAATTAGGGATTCGGCGGCTAGAAGTGGAGAGCGATCGTCTAATGTGTGTGTCGCGGCTTTGACAACCAGGAGTTGATCTCACATCGCAAGGTTGCTTAGTTCAGGAGTCAGGACTGTCTGGCTCTTCTACCGAGCTTTGAAGCTCTTTCTTTTTCGTTTATTCATAGCATTGGAAATGTTCCAGCGCACCTTTTAGCTAGACATGGTTTAAATGTATCTTTCCGTACATCTTGGGGCTCCTTACTCCTGAGTGACGTTTTGAACGCCTGTTTGGCGGACCTTGATTAATAAAATTTTGTATTCAAAAAAAAAAAAAAAATTGTCGAACTCACGAGCCGGGTCGAGTTATATTGACTATGTGACAGGTTGAGTTTAATTATGCTCGATCTAACTCAAGTCGAATTTCAAACCCAAGTATTTTTAATCAAATCAAGCTCGAACCCTAAAAAATATCGACTCATTAAAAAATGCCTAAAGATAATTTTGGATAATCATCTTATCACACCAACAGTGTGAATACTGAATAGACTCTTACAGAGAGGACTGAAGGACTGAGCTTTGTGTATAGCCAGAGAGAAGAATAAGAAAGAAATGGAGGGAATCGGTCTTCTGGGTATGGGAATAATGGGGAAAGCTATGGCAATTAACTTGCTTCGTAATGGTTTCAAACTCACTGTTTGGAATCGCACTCTCTCCCGGGTATATTTTTCTCCTTTACTTTTCTTCTTTTCTGCATTTATTCTTTGATTTTTTTTTTGTTTGTGATTTATGGGAGTTACTTTAATGCTATGTATATATAGGGGTGAATGAAAATAGGAGTACCTTATTGCAAAAGTGGTTGATGAATATCCCATTTGGACATAACTTTATTTGGATTAATTTTTATTTGTGAATGAATTTAGGTTGAAATGTTGTTTGGATCACATGTAGAATAAAATGGAAGTGATTAATAGTAGAAAAATAGGCGTCCAAGTCCAAACACACCCGGGAAGGTCTTTCTTTTTCAGATGTAGAGCAAGAGAGAAATGAGATTGAGGCTCTTATTGGAGATACAATCAGAACATTTTGGAAGTATGTTGATTTCTTCTTTCAGCCCCTTTGGGAAATTAGCAACAGTTTCAAAGCTCTAAGTTTATTGTTAATAGTATATAGAGGTTTGTATATGATTGTGGATTATTAGAACTCGAACTGCGGACAATTTATATGCATTATAAGCGTAAATCTAGCAGATTTTCAAACCAATTGCATTGTGTTGTAACTGCCTTTATAATCTTTATAGGATAAAATATTATCTCCTTGATTGTTACGATGATTCCCCGCCTAGTACTAATGAACTATGATATATGGCCAACTCAGTTAAGGGACTTGAAGCTGCATTTTTTTTTGGGGGAGAATGAGATGGTTGATTATCTTTGCCTTTCTTCTGTTTGGTTGATCTCTTAAGGTTTTTTAAGTAATGGAAGTATGGTACACATATGCGTATGTCATTTGACTAGAGTATGCAGGAACATTTTTGTTTATTCCATGTTTTCTTGTGACTTTGGATCAAGTCTTCCTTTCTTGCCAAAAGTGATGTCGTTGCCATCGACTTTTGTATGCGTGCAGTGTGATGAGTTGAAGGAACATGGAGCATCGGTGGGCGAATCTCCAGCAGCTGTGATCAAGAAATGCAAGTATACCATCGGAATGTTGTCTGATCCTGCTGCAGCCCTTTCAGTAAGTCCTTGTGTGGGAAGGTTAAAGCTTAAAGATCAAATATATAATTTCATTGGCTGAAAATATTGAAAACTGTGTTTTGATCCGTTCTAGGTGGTTTTTGATAAAGATGGTGTTCTTGAAGGAATAAGCAATGGAAAAGGCTACATTGACATGTCAACCGTTGATGCAGATACTTCATCAACGATCTCTGAGGTTTGCGCACATTCTTCTTATACGGGGGTTTAAAGGTGCACATGAAAATGCAGTGGAATACATTTATATGTCGGAATCTTATTCTTTTGGTTTATTCTAAACTTCCCTTTTTGTGGTTAAAGCAAAGGTTGAAATTGGTGGTGTTGCCTTTCTTTCTTCACAATTTATTTTTATTGTTTCTGCACCATTGTGTGTCCATATATGTGAAATGAGATATTCTAAGAATCCATGAGGAAAGGAAACAGACAACTTCCAGGTTGGCAACTAATGTTAGCATCACTTCTGCGTTCAGACAATAACAAACAAGGGCGGTCGTTTCCTTGAGGCTCCAGTTTCAGGTAGCAAGAAACCTGCTGAAGATGGTCAACTTGTAATCCTTGCTGCTGGTGATAAGGTAGTATATTTTCGACCCGTCTGTTTCTTGCTTTTTGGATTCTTGGCCATTTTTGACAACAGTCCCCTGACATTGTCCATACGCTCTTGTTTAACAGTTGTAGGAGGGAGACAGTGGATAGGCTTTCTAGTCGTTAGGTTGGACGACCATTTAGTTATAGAAAATAATCAAATAAAAGTATGAATTGAGTGACCCATAGATGATGCCTTGAAGAAGGGAGTGTAAACTTTTGTTTTATGAGTGTTTCATACCTAGGTCAACAGTTTCTCTAAATATGTTCCTTCCAAACTGAAAAAGAACTGTTAAATTTATCTTTCTCTGCCAAAAGAAGAGTGTCCTCGTTCTCGCCGATTGCGATGTTGATTTGTGTGACTCTTGTCCTCAACGGTAGTCATGTCATAATCAATCGTTGGCTTTAACCATGGCAGCATTGCTTCTGAGACTTATCCTAATATTGTTTGTTCTTTGCTATGGAACATGGAAAAAGTTTCACGTCCTCTTCTCTGGCCTTTCTCATCTAGTTCTTCTTGCTATAATGTGTAGGCCTTGTATGACGAAGTGCTTCCGGCTTTTGATGTGCTGGGAAAGAAGTCATTTTTTCTGGGGCAGGTTGGAAATGGAGCAAAAATGAAAATTGTTGTAAATATGATTATGGGCAGGTAACTAATTGCATAGCTTATTGTTGCACATGTTCCGTGTTTCCTCTTTTTACTTCTAGACACAATGCAAGTAAAATGAAGGTTGTCAAATAGCCTTTTTACATTTTGTTGATTGCTCATCACGTAGAATCCAATACGCTTTATAGTAACATTTGGTTGGCTTGAAGCTTTGCATTGTTGATTGCAGTATGATGAACGCGTTTTCAGAGGGACTCGTACTGGCTGACAAAAGTGGATTGGATCCTACTACTCTTCTTGATGTGTTGGTTAGAAATCCGGGTGCCATTAATTACCCTTCAATGTTTTCTTCAGACACACGTGTCTCTCACATTTTCTTCTGGCAGGAGCTTGGTGCCGTGGCTAACCCGATGTTCAAGATGAAGGGTCCATCAATGCTTCAAAATAACTTTACCCCTGCTTTTCCTCTCAAACATCAGCAGAAGGATATGAGGCTAGCTATTGCTCTTGGAGATGAAAATGCTGTGTCAATGCCAGTGGCAGCTGCTGCAAATGAGGTTTGTACTTTGTAACTCCTTCAACATTTGTATCATATTACATTGTTGGGCGTTGTGAAAGGCACCACACCAAACCTACCACCGTGACATCACAGTGACAATTGGCTTTTTAAAAGTCAATACTAGGCCTTTAGAATTGACTATTTGTTGGAAAGTCGATTCTAAGGCCTGGAATCAGCTTTTAAAAGGCCGGTTGTTTTCAGCATGGTGCCATGGTAAATACTCGGTGGTGCCATTAAAGGTGCCCTAAATTGTTGAGTAACAGTAAGGAGGGGGAGAATTTGAACACTCAAAACTAGCCCGATTGATCGCCACACTGTTGATATATGCCACACTGAAAAAGTGGGAGAAAACATTGTCAAGATACAACATTTAGGCATAATGGACTTGGTAACTTGGGTTAACCATTTTAGGCCAGCGAGGACGATGTGACTAAGTAGTTACTGGATTCATTATGTCTCAAGTAGCATTGTTGGGCCTGAATTTTGAGGCATTACACACCTGCACTACGTTACTGAATACTCGACCCTCATTTTTCAAAAAATAGTGTTGTATTATACGCAATCTTTAATTGTTATGCTCTGTTGTGTGGAAGCATCATGCCTATGCAAGGGGGGTCGGGTATTTAGGCATACTGTATGCATGCAGTCTTAGCATTTAGGTTACTGTATGCGGTGTTACCTTATATTGTATGCATTGGCTCGAATCAGTAACCTAATGTTTGTCTAATGAAGCCAAACCTTGAAGTTAGTGAATAGTAAAGTTATCATCAAGTGTATTGACATTAATATCCTTTGTAATGTAGGCATTCAAGAAAGCCAGGGACATAGGTTTGGGCGACCAGGATTTTTCAGCTGTGTTTCAGGCTATTAAGGGAGTTGAACATTAACTTTGATGCCCTGGGATTAGGAGCATTTTTGCTGCTCTTAAATCATTTTTTAAATTACGGATTAAGAGCCATGACACCTATAGTTTTGGCACAGACTTATAACTCTGCTATTGCTATTATTATTGTACAAAGAGTTGTAAGCCTTACTTGCTTAGATGTTTTTTTTATTTTTAATTTGTACTTAAAAATGATTTGAGACGCCAAAGAGTGCATTCTGCATTGTGCATCAGATAAAAGAGCTTATGGGACAAAATTTCAAATTTCAAATTTCTGAGACGGAGGAGGGAGTATTATTTTAAAATCACAATCGGGTTTTGTTAGCAGAAGGTTAATTACTGATAATGTGATAGCAGTTTTCGAGACTTTTCACTGAATGAAGTCGGAGTTTCCTAGATGCTTTTCATGCATGGTCTTAGAATTGGATATTATGAAAGCATTCAACGGTGTGGAGTGTAGTCTTGTTTGTTGAAACAATGATGCAGGCTATGAATTTCTCTAATTATATTATCCAGGTTCTTATTTCATGCTTTTTCGCGGCTTCTTATCATGTTTTGATTAATGGACATCCTTCCTCACTTATCACGCCTTCTCGTGGTATTCGATGGAAGGCCCTTTTATCACCTCTCTTATTTATCATTTGTGTAGAGGGCTTCTCACCTATGATCCGTTATGCCCGGAGATAGTGGCGGATCCACCTTAGGCGGGGGAGAGATGTCTCCTCATATCAGGAAAAATCACTACTATAAATAAGATGTTTTTTTTTTCCCCCCCTCTCTCTAAGTTATATTCACTCCTATGTTCGCCCCTATTACGAAATATAATGAATCAACAACAATATTTTCACCACGTAAATAAAAATACTTGGTCACAGTGCTTATTATAATTCTCTTAAAAGCTATATGTGAAAGATGAATCAATTATTTGAAAGTTTAATATGAAGTCACGGCTGAATCGTGTTTTGCCAAAAAAAATAAAATAAACGTTATGCAATTCTTGAAGCTTGACTGGAGTGTTGTACTCAATATGAGTGATGATACATTTACTACACACGGGATCGGCCCAGAATATTCTTTGGCCTTCGGCGACTTCGTTGAAGGGACCTTTCGGTTCGATTTATTTTCTTTCAAAAACATACCTACAAATTACTTCAACATCACAGTTCTAAAATCTGTGAATACAAAATTCAAATTTATTGATTTTAGATATTTTTTTTCATATTGTTATCGTTTGCATTTGGATTATTGTAACAAAACGAATTGATGCAATTATTATAAATTTGAGCCTATAATTTGGCTCTAGGGCCTTTATCAATCCAAATATAAAAAATCAACACATAATATTAGGTCGGTTGTGATTGGGTTTACATTGAATTTTTTTTTTACGATTCAGGCCGTGCTGACGGTTGGGACTTCGGCCGCCAACTAATTTGCCTTACTCTTGGGCCGGCCTTGACTACACGTACAACATTTTCCACAAGATTATCAATACCAATGATTGTGTTGATAAATGATGGATGCATCATTTTAATCGATGAATATAAAGCATGTAGTTGTAGTGAGAGTACACAAATAAATGTGTAGTGGACGTACCATTTCTGGATCAAATACGTGAAAGTTTCACCGTTGGTGACTTTGTGTTCTAAGGCTTGTGTCACGGTCATTCTTCACGTTTTTCCTGCATCACTTGGGGTCCTAAATTCTACAACAACAAACCACTATATTAAGCAGCATTCATCGTCTATTCGTCTTATTTCACTTGCTTATCTTCTCTCTTCATTCAGTAATTGTAGTCCGGTAAGTTCCAGCGCTGCCGCATGTTGGGTTTGCAACTCCTTCCGGCTGCTGCTGCTGGCCATGCTACTCCGGCCAAAGAGCAGCACTGGCTATTGTCTGTCTTAGCCGGCATTCTCATGTGCAAAATCGTCAGTTTCTTCTTCTTCTTCTCTTTCATTCTGTGCCACTGATTTCGTCTACTGTTAGTACGCAGTTGCCACGGCAACCACACACTCACATCACTCAGCCACATCAAAGATCAAACAGCATCGATCATATTCGTTGAATGATAACAGATGGATTTTTGGTTCTATTAAGTTCTTCCCTACTGTATACGCTGTTTCCTCCATGCTATATTGCTTTATAATATAATTGGTAATTGGAATTTTCGGAAGCATATTCCATGACTTTTCCAATCATTTCCGACGAATTTGACCTTTCGTGTATAGCTCAAATGCTAGCTACAGTAACATTTTGTGCTAACAAATTAACCTGTTGTAGAAAAAACATCGCTGGTGATGAGGCTCGGGCATTAGTATTACGTTTGTGAACTGTTCATAAGCTTTGTTGCTGGCTATTGTTCAGAGTATCTGTAGTGTTTTTGTCATTTGGCTTACAAATATTGACTTCTTTGCTTGCAGATTTATGACTTAACAGGTGTTGTAAGCTCGTTGCTCTTCAATGGGTATGCTAAACTCCACAACAAAGAGAAACTTGAATGGAACAACAGGTATTTGTTTGCGCCTTTCTGCTGTTTGACATTTGTCATCACTGAAATTCTGCTCTCATGTCATGTAACGAATCCTCTTTTCCTCAGGGGATTCTCCACGTTTCACTCACTTGTTGTTGCCGTTGTTGCTCTGTATCTCTTGACTGTGTCAGATCTTTTTGATCACAACTCTAAAGAGGAGCTAGTCATTAACAGATCATCATCATTGTCTGATGCCTTGCTGGGAGTAAGTTCCCCAATAATCTATGTATGCCATTGCATGACAGCGTTCTTTTGTATTCTGTTGTGAAGTATTGGACATTCTTATTGCACAAGGTTTACAATTAGCCATAGTTAGTTGTTCGATTTTGGATGTCTGAAAGGTGTATCTTGTATGAAAGGTGGAAGGTGGATGACTTAAACAGTTAAACTAATGTCAGATCATGCATTCTGTGTTCTGTCATTTTCATATCGGTTAATCACTTGTACTCTATTGGATGGTTGTGCAGATCTCCATCGGTTACTTCCTTGCAGACTTGTCTATGATCTTTTATCACTATCCAACTTTAGGTGGTATGGAATATGTAAGTATAAAATAGAACATGAATCAATTTCCTAAGTCATGTTAGTATGTATCTCGCTTTTGAATCCCCGCAGCTAAAAGGCAATCATTACCAATGTTTCTTCTTTAACAGGTATTTCACCACGGACTCTCTATGCTTGCCATCATTCAATCTCTTTTAAGTGGTCAAGCACAAATCTACATACTGATGGTCCTTCTTTCTGAGAGTACTACTCCTTTTGTCAACTTGAGATGGTAAATTAAATTGTAATTCATCTTTTAATCCCTTTTCAGAACTCAAAAAAAAAAAAAATTGTTCCTTAAGCAAATGTAATCTTCTAAAATCATTGGTATGCAGGTATTTGGATGTTGCTGGACAAAAGGAATCTAAAGCATACGTTATCAATGGGCTAGCTTTGTTTCTTGGATGGCTTGTATGATATGTTTGGTATATTTATGTTTTTCCCATCTTTTTTGTTTCTATAACTAAGTTTCGTAGCTGCCGCATCTTTCAGGTTGCAAGGATTCTTTTGTTTATCTATTTTTTCTACCATATGTACAAACACTTTGATCAGGTAAGCCATTGTTTATTATCTAATTTTCTGTAATATTTTTTATGTTCATTATAGCCAAAGTCAAATGTTTTGAATTGCTAAAATAGAAGACAAGTTCAGAAATGGAATTTGGCGTCCGTTCAGAATGACCATAAGCTTTTTTTTTATTATCTATTCCCGAGGAAAAAGATCGATTTCATTAAATGAAACAAACTACAAATCAAAATCATTGTTCTGGATCAATCAGTCAAGCTACATGGAGGTCTCTTGTCCTCAGAACAGTCTATGAGATGAACAAATACTTCAAATATTTTACGACAGTGTTCTTATAGCATCTAGTAGTTGTCTCAAACATGCCCCTCCCACCCCATGCAGTCATAATCTCTCTCCCTCTAGTGCAAGAAATCCAATGAACTTATATATACAGAGTATCATGCTCACTCACAGGCAGGTGTGATTTTATTGTTTATTTTGCTAAAAAGAGTTGCTGAAAATGTTTCCAGGTTAAGGAGGTATATGCATTGGGATATTATAGCTTGCTCACAGTCCCTCCGGCACTCGCATTCATGAATGTCCTCTGGTTTAGGAAAATTACAATGGGCTTTCTAAAAGCTTTGGCCGGAAATGGACACAAGAAATTAACTACTGGTTCTCAGCAGTAGATTAATGTTCACCTTTGGTCAAGGTATTGTATGATAATATTAGATTCCAGTATTTGCTAGACTAACACTCATTCAATCTGTATTTAGTATTATTTTTTTTCTTTTTTATCCATCAATCTGTATCCTAATAGCCACCGGCTTCCCAGATCAAGCTATCTGTTACTACGTACTTCTCAATGATCTGATATAGAGATATCTTAATAAAACACGAAGTCGTGCTCCACCTAATTAGCTAGGAGCAATGTGAGGCAGTCTCCCACCAGTCCTACTTGCATTGGCAGGGCAAAATGCAGGCATACATGTCGCATCATACACTAATCACTTGATATCATGGTTACCAAAAAAAAACATACATATGCATATGCCCATTAAGCAGTGTTAGTAAAACCACAGAATCTCATGCAGTAATGGTACTATGACTATTGGCAGAGACCAAGAACAGATCAATTAGACCTGGCACAAAACTAATAGCTTCACTAAATTTTCGAATTGCTACTTCATTCCAGACACCACTTGCAGGTATCGATTCAAGAACAAAAATGTGGTTACAAAGCTGGAATTCAAGTGAGAAGTACCCAGTTTAAGTTCTAATAATATTAAACAAGCTAATCTAAGTTATGCAATACATTAACTTACATGGGAATATACATATCATTCTTTTTGAATATCAAGAACTCGCTTTCAAGACCACTAAGCAGTTCAATCACAGATGCCTCTGTTGAGCCCTTGAAGTGTTCCACTATAGAAGACAGACTGACCTGCACAATTCAAGAGCATAACTTTACCTTCGTTTCATTGATCCATTAACGATAATCCAATGCCGGCAGTTCAATACCATGGTAAGAATTCAGAAACTTACCCCTTCACTAGAACTTTGGATCAAGCCCAAAACCGAACTATTGGTTGCCATTTTTGCAACAAAATCTTCTGCTCCAGAAGCATCAACCTTTTGACGTTTTGTTGAAGAAAATGGAGATAAAGTTACATCTGCATCTGCACTTTTTTCTTCAACTGGAAACTCAGCCTCATTACCATTCACTTTATCAGATTCCATTTTGTGAGAATATTCATCTTTCGCATTTGAAGAATGTGATCTTCCTGATGAATCCGATTTATTATTCTCAAAAACAGTAGACTGCATTTCAGAAGCCTTTTCCATGGCTTGCATTGCCAAAGATACCTTAATTTGCTCATAAGTAACCTGGAAATGTAGGCCATTTTACCGGTTAGTGCTGAAAAACATTATTCTTAAATAAGCGCTGTAATAATGAGGACGAACATTCCTAGCCATGTGCAGATGTAGACACGCATCAATCATCGATATATCAAACAAGCAGTGAAAATAACCTCATCAGGCAATTCAGTTTTGATAGGTTTTAACTTTTCTTTTCCAACTCTCGAAACAACAGCTTGAATACTTCTGTGAACATCATCTGTAAGCCCAATCTCCTCAGAGAATCTCTTCCAATCAATTGTGTAGCCTTCTCTTCCAGCTTCAAGTATATACTCTATGACAGTCTGCTCTTTTATCGGAGCTCCTCTTCCAGGAAAATTCTACGAGGTTCATGAATGTACATAAATGATTAACTTACGATCAAATGAACTACATGATCAAAAAGTTCCATAGTAAAGGGCAGTCTAGCTGATAGTAACTTACCGAAATTTTCTGGATGGTCAGGCCATCTTCTTGAAACAATTTCCAAGCTTCAAATTTGGCTGGTGTCAGTTTTCTATTGGTTGGAACTTTAGAAGCAGATTTTGGAGCAAGGAATTGGGTGTCAGCATTCCCATCCACAGAAAGGTCAAGTTCTTTAGACAGCTTCTTGATAGCTTGTAGAAAATGATCACCATATACTTTCATTAAGTGCTGCAGGGGAATTAAAACTTCAAAGTCAGGCTTTTGGATAACAATATGCATATTCACGCGTATCATCAGGTAATAACACAAAAGCTCCTTTTCAATCATAAATTACAAGGACAACCAATACTAGTGTATTGCGGTAATAAGGTGCAGAAATGGCAAAACAGGTTCGTTACCAGAGCTATCCAGAGATTATGAAGTGAAGTCTAGATGTTATAGACGGATCATTACAAATTTCCTTGTCTTTTATATATTTCAGTTGTGCCAGGAGTAATTGGTAATAGCAAGGTTATTAAGCAAAAATACAGAGAGGAAAAAAAAAAAGATAACAGTTAACTGCAGGTGCCACTCACTGAAGGAATCAAAGAAAAAGCACAGAGACCAGTGAGATGTGAATAACAAATTAATGATGATATATTTGATTCATCAAACCTTCATACAAAATTCTACATTAAATACATGAAGCATGCAGGAACTGGGACCAAAAAAAACAAAAGCCATGTGCAATATTCACCGGAAAAAAGGTGGTAAAGCTTGTTACCAAATAGTGAAGTGCAATGGAACTCAAATTGATTCATATACTCCCCGAAATCTACATTCTTTTGGTTTTTGGGTTTTGACCCATAGTACAAGTCATTTTAGAATACCAATGAAGCATTTTTTACAAATTTTAATTTGCTATCAAATCCAACCACTTTTATTACTATACAACTTGACATTAAAGATAGCCAAGGGGTATTTTAGACTTTTGTTCGTAAAATTTTATAACATTTATCTTGAAGATTAAGGGGTTTTCAATTTGCATGTTTTATAATTAAGTAGGGTTGAAAATCCAGTGTTAGTGTCTGCATTTATGCTATGATTTTATTCTGATTTTGGCTGTTATTCTTGTACAATAAATGTGCTGATTTGATTCCTAAAATCAAGGAAGTTGAATCAGACAAGACTCTAGGTTGTGTATCTATTTAAAGAGAGGCGGACTCAAATGTAATACTAAGATTTTTATTGAATAATATACAAAAAGTTCTCTCTTTTCCTTTTTAACATGGTATCAGAGACCGGTTCCGATTAAACTTTGAATATCGGAAATGTATCTCGGAGCCGCCATGGCCAGTGAACTCAGCAGCGGCTCCGCCAACCCAACCTCCGGCACCACTGCTCAAGGAGGACCTAGGACCGGAGTTGATGAATCTTCAAACAGTGTATCACCCACTGTGTTAGTTTCAAGGAAATTGAATGGTGGGGCCAATTATCTAGAATGGTCCCAAACAATTATGCTAGCCATTGATGGAAGGGGCAAGCTTGGATACATCACTGGAGAGGCAAAGAAACCAGCAGCGAATGATCCAAGGCTCACCACATGGAGATCTGAAAATTCCATGACAATGGCCTGGCTGATTAATTCGATGGAGAGGAACATTGCAAGGCCCCATATGTTTCTCAAAACAGCCAAAGATATATGGGAGGCCGTAAAGGAGTTGTATTATGATATCGAAAACTCCTCACAGATCTACAATCTAAAAACCAAATTGTGGAACCTAAAGCAGGGAAATAATGATGTCACGACCTACTATAATGAAATAGTAAGCTTGTGGCAAGAGTTGGACCTGTGTCATGATGACACATGGGTGTGCACTGAGGATAGCACCAAATTTGAGAAAAGGAAGAGAATGAAAGAGTGTTTTCATTCTTAGCAGGATTAAATCCTTCTCTAGATGAAGTCGGGGATTGGAAAGAAACCTCTACCGTCACTCAAGGAAGTGTTTTCAGAAGTAAGAAGGGAAGAAGCTAGGAGGGTGGTCATGGGAAGTGAAACCAGTTCTAGAATAGTAACAAGAGGAGCAGATTCAAGCTTGGAGGCCTCTGCATTAGCCTCTATCAAAAGAGGAGACAATAAGGGCAGGAAGCAGAGAGTGGTATGTGACCACTGCAAAAAGACAGGCCACACTTGGGAGACTTGCTGGGGTATTCATGGAAAGCGCCCAAACTGGAAACCGAGAGGACAATCAGGAGCTGGTAGGGACACAAGCAAGGCAAATCAAGTATCTACTGAACCAGGTGAAAAGGCCCTTGTGCCTCTGTCCCTCAAAAAGGATCAACTAGAGCAACTTAGCCAACTTTTGGCTAATCACAAGAGCTCCCAATGCAACCTGGCAGAATCTGGTAACTCCTTTGCCCTTTCCACCCTAAAAACTAGATCTAAAGCACACTGGATCATTGATTCAGGTGCAACAGATCACATGACTTTCTCCTCCGACAAATTCACTTCATACCTACCTAGTGGAGGAAATCAGAGAGTAAAAATAGCAGATGGGTCCTATGTTGTAATTTCCGGTAAGGGATCAGTCCCTATTTCTTCCTCTTATCCTTCATGAGGTACTTCATGTGCCTAAACTATCATGTAACCTTATTTCTGTGAATAAGTTGGTCTCAGAGGCCAACTACAACATAATGTTTTAAGCTGCAGGATGCAACTTTGGGAAGGGAGATTGGCAATGCTAGGGTGATTGATGGCCTTTATATGCTGGAAGAGGGAGTCTCTGGAAGAAATATGTAGAACCTAGGACTAGATGTTACAATTCAGAAATTGTGTCTAATTGTGAAATCAGAATGTGGCATGCTAGACTAAAGCATCCTAGTTTTCATTATTTGAAAAAGTTGTTACCTGAGTTGTTTATTAATAAAAGTGTTTCAGATTTTCAATGTGAAGTGTGTGAAATGGCAAAACATAAAAGGAGTATCTATCCCTCAGTCACAGCCCTATAAACCAACCAAAACCATTCACAATAATCCATAGTGATGTGTGGGGTCCCTCGAGACGCATCACCTTGAATGGACACAGATGGTTTGTTTCGTTTATAGATGATCACACCAGGGTAACATGGGTTTACTTGCTAAAAGACAAGTCAGAAGTAAGAAGGGCCTTTGAAACGTTTTATAACATGGTTTTGGCACAATTCCACACTCCTATTGAAATTCTTAGAACTGATAATGGTACTGAATACCATAACAACCCTTTTAAGAATTTCTCACAGCAAAAGGAATCATTCACCAAAGCTCATGTGTAAACGCACCACAACAAAATGGTGTCTCTGAGAGAAAAAACAGACATATGCTTGAAGTGGTAAGATCCCTTTTGCTTGCCTCAAAGTGTCTCAAATACATATGGGGAGAGGCACTGCTAACTGCAGGGTACCTTATTAATAGGCTTCCCTCTAAAAGTATAGATTTTTGCAAACCTATTGAGAAACTCAAAGAATGTTTTCCAAAAGCCAGACTGATACAAGAGTTGCCCCTAAAAACCTTTGGTTGTGTAGCCTTTGTACAGGCATACAATCAAGGCAAACTTGACCTAGGGCCACTAAATGCACATTTGTAGGATATTCTGCACAAAAAAAAGGGTATAGGTGCTTTGATTTTGAAAAACTGAAAGTCATAGAGACTATGGATTGAGCACCAGATGTACTTCAACCAGCATCATCTTCAGGGGGAGGACTTAATGACTCTTGAAGATGGTGCTGATTTTATGTACTCTCAGGATGCAGACTTTATATACACTGAACATGGGGTAGAAGGGTCTAGCATACCACATTCTGAACAAACAAAGGACAGAGTAATGAAAATTCTGGCAGTCCTACTGGAGAAAAGTCTCAAACAGACCAAACTCCTAGGACTCCCAGTTCTGTGACTAAGTTCAAGGGTCTGACTTATTTAAGAAGGTATCCCAAATCCACCACAAACAAGGAATCTATCACTCAAGATTCCCAAGATCCAATCCCAGAGACATCTGAGCAGACTGATGACAGTGGAGGAGAACCAATCACATTACCATCTGAGTCAGAAAAAACCCTATCATCTTCAAGGCCATCCACAAATCCTATCTCCCAGAATAATGAATATCACTTACTGGATGTTCCTATTTCCATCAGAAAACCCACTAGGGAATGTACAAAACACCCTAGGTACCCTATACAAAACTACCTCACCTACACCAACCTTTCCCCCTCACGTCAAGCCTTGCTATCCAATATCTCAAAAGGTACAATACCCAGAACTACACAAGAAGCCCTAGAGATGCCTGAGTGAAGGACAGCTATACAGGAGGAACTTAAAGCCTTGGTGAAGAATGAGACTTGGGAAGTAACTAACTTACTAGCAGGAAAAAGACCAGTAGGGTGTAAGTGGGTGTTCACCATCAAATACAGGGCGGATGGGGAAATTGAGAGGTATAAGGCAAGACTTGTATCAAAGGGATACAGTCAAACATATGGGATTGACTACTCAGAAACCTTCTGACCAGTTGCCAAATTAAACACGGTATGGATCATTTTCACAATAGCTGTGAATCTGGGCTGGCCATTACATCAGCTGGATGTGAGAAATGCATTCCTTCATGGGAACTTGAAGGAGGAGGTTTACATGGAGCTTCCACCCGGTTTTGGGTGGAAAAACAAGGTGTGCAGGTTAAAAAAATCCCTATATGGACTAAAGCAAAGTCCAAGGGCCTGGATTAATAGGTTCAGACAGTTTCTGTTGAGGATTGGCTTCAAACAGGGGCACTCGGATCATACCTTGTTCATAAAATGAGGATCTGATGGAAAAGTCACAGTCCTTGTGGTATATGTAGATGACATTATCCTAACAGGGAATGATACTTAGGGCATTAAGAACACAACCGAAAGGCTAAAAGAGGAGTTTGAAATTAAAGATCTGGGGAGGCTTAAGTACTTCCTAGGAATGGAAGTGGCAAGGTCAGACAAGGGTATGGTGGTCTCACAAAGGAAATACGTTCTAGATCTCTTGCAAGAAACAGGGTTGTTGGGGTACAAACCTGCTAGCACATCAATGGAAAGTAACCTAAATTTGACAAAGAGGAGAGATGAAGAAAAGTAGGTGGATAGATATCAGAGACTTGTGGGCAAGTTAATATACCTTGCACACACTAGACCAGATATTTCATATGCAGTAGCGGTGTTCAATCAGTTTATGCATTCCCCAGGTGAATCCCACTATCAAGTTGTACTCAGAATCCTAAGGTATTTGAAGGGAACAGTTGGTGAAAGTCTGTTGTTAAAGAAAAACCAGAAAAGAAGTATTGAAGTCTATACAGATGCTGATTGGGCTGGTTCAAAGGAGAGCAGGTCCACCACAGGCTATTGTACATTTGTGTGAGGGAACCTTGTGACATGGAGAAGCAAAAAACAGACAGTGGTGGCAAGGAGTACAGCAGAGGCAGAATTTAGAGCTATGGCTCATGGGATGTGTGAAGAACTTTGGGTAAAAAGAGTCCTGGAAGATCTGAGATTAAGTCCAGAAGTTCCTATGAAGCTATTATGTGATAACAAAGTTGCTATTGCCATAGCCAATGATCCAGTCTAGCATGACAGGACCAAACATGTGGAAGTAGACATACACTTCATCAACGAGAAGCTAGAGTCCGGGGAAATTTGCATACCCTTCATGCCCTCTGCCCAACAAGCAGCTGATGGGCTAACTAAGGCCCTAAGGAAGCAGAATTTTGAAGACATCCTAAGCAAGTTGGGCATGATCAACATCTATGCTCAACTTGAGGAGGAGTGTTGAAGATTAAGGGGTTTTCTGTCAATTTACAAATTTTATAATTAAGTAGGGTTGAAAATCCAGTATTAGTGTCTGCATATATGTTATGATTTTATTTAGATTTCGGTTGTTATTCTGGTACAATAAATGTGCTGATTTGATTCCTAAAATCAAAGAAGTTGAATCAGACAAGACTCTAGGTTGTGTATCTATTTAAAGAGAGGCAGACTCAAATGTAATACTAAGATTTTATTATTGAATAATATACAAAAAGTTCTCTCTTTTCCTTTTAACAATTTAACCACTTAAGTTGTATGAAACTTCTAAAAGGAATTATAATTTGAGATGGACAGTATTATATAAGCATCAAATGTCACAAAGGAATAACTTTACTCTTCTCTATAAAGGTGATGTTGGAGCGCAAGTAATTTAGACTTTGATGAAAAGGCAACTAACACAAACTAGCATTTAAATTTTCAAATTATACCTGATTCACACCATCTATGTTTGCTAGTCTTGCTGTAGTTGATGGCCTGGTCACTGCAATCCTTTTGAGTGTTAGATCCCCACAAATTGCATACCTGCATTTGATATGAAATCAAAATTCCAAATCTACAAGGACAAAGAATTGGACTGACAAAAAAAGAAAAAAAGTTGAACATCACAAAGGTATTTAAATTAACATCGCAACATAAATATTAACTTGGTAAGGAAAAAAAATGTATTTATACGTATATGCGTTCAACACGCGTCTTCATGTGTACCGGCCAAAGACAAGAGTAGACATGGGCGCCCCTTGGGGAGGGCCAACGGGCCCATGGCCCACGGCCCCCCAAAATTGATGAATTTAAGGGGCCCATCAATTTTTACCCAATAGCATATATCTTTTGTATTTTTACATTGGGCTTCAATAACATACCAACCAACAAGGTATCGCTTTAGTGGTGAGCACTAGGGTATAACTTGGAGAGTGACCAGGGTTCAAGCCCCATTAGATGCAAAAAGGGTGTATGTGCATAAAAACCCTTTTTTCCTGTAAAAAAAAACCTATCCGTCCAATAAGATTTTTTTTTCTTAAATAAACCCAGGTTAAAACCTATTGTTTCTTTTTTAAGAAGGGCCTAAATTTGGACAGGGACGCCCCTGAGAGTAGACATGTTGTAGCAGACTAGCAGCATTTGTAATAATTTTGTGATAGCAGAGCAGCAGCAATAATAATAGTTTTTCTTAAAAAAAAGACAGTGAGATCTGATCACATGACCCCGAGCTCTGATACGATTTTAAATCACCATCACACCTAAAAGATTAAGCTGTTTAGTAGAAACATAATTTATACATGTATATGTTCCATTGAAATTTAAGAACAGTTCTAGGTGTCTTGTATAGTTTTTATGACAACCTAAATGAAATTAGGAGATGTACAGCAAGAAGGAAGAACAACCACAGATTTCATCAAACCTATGAGCTTACCCCAAGTAACCTTACAGTATAGAATGATGATAATTTTCAAAACTCAGGAGTACTTAGCCCAACTGATATCTCCCGGATGTCTTTAGTTAGTTGATTATCTGTGCTGGTTTCAATTGTGCATAGTTGAGGAGCAAAGTGCTTAGAGGATGTCTCTCATACGGTGTAAAATCACTTAAAGGATATACACAACCATGATATACAGGCAAAGAAACAAACACAGAATACAATTGACAACAACACACAAGCCTTATTCCCACTAGGAGGGGCCGGCCATATGGATCGCATGTCTCCACTACGCTCTATCACAAACCACATTGCATACTCCCTTTGTCCCTAAATGTAAGTCATTCTAGAGTTTTCACGCAGTTTAATAAAGTGGTTAAATGTCATAAAAATTAGACTGCAGTGCCTTGTACACCCTTTGACTATCATTAATGCAATGGTCATAGAGTAAAGAGAAATGGTTGGAAGGACATAAATGAGGGTAAGATGAGGAAAAATCCAATTAATGCTCCTTTGGTGTTGTAAAATGACTTACATTAAAGGAATAATAAAAAATGCTAGAATGACTTGCATTTAGGGAAAGAGGGAGTAATAAATTTGACATGGACTGAAATTAATAATGAAGTGTACAAAGTAATGCACAAATGAAATCATTTTAATATACGTGGCACTTACGGAGCAACTCCATTAGCTCTTGCAAGCTTTATTCTTTCTTCCAAAAGCAACTTGTAAAGTTGCTCCTCAACCTGAATCAGGAAAAAAGCAACATGAGCAAATTTAAGGAATTGTCAAGTATGAGAAAGCATAGTAAAATCATAAAATCATTTAAAGCATCCCCACCCCAGAAAAAGGATGAATATAAATCAGATAAACAACTCTGATTTGAAGTAGACAGAGCTAGCTTTTAAGAAATGTACACATTAACTTTCTGAAATACAGGCTTAGGGGACTGGATATACAGAATTTTTTACAACGCCGCTACTTTAGAACTAACAATCAAAAGAAAACCAAAATCAAAACCAAATAAGTTTCTAAAATGCATCCATACACTGGTACTAAAGACGTGAAAACCAAATTTCATAATCCGGAGATAAAAGAATTGAAGAAAAAATCTAGTAGGTCATATATATTCTATGAAGAAACATTGTAAGAAGTTTCTGCAGAGGAAACTGTTTGCATATTGCTAGTTGGGTAATAGATTGTAATGATATTCTATCCAAACTACTAGAAGCACCTACTTGAGACAGCCCTTGAGATCCTGCAGAGCCACCGTGTTCTCTAACATCATCCGGTGCATCGTTCATCTCATCAGCACTCATTTCCGAAGTCACAGTTAGATATAATGGTGGTTGATAATCAGGTGTGCATGAGCTCAAGAACTGCAGCCCCTTTTGACCAACACTGTCGTATTTCAGCAGAAAAACAAGCATTTTTTTGAGGCAATGATTTATTGGTGAGTAAAGGATAATCAGTGCCAGATTTGACTTTTCTTAGCAAATGATAAGAAAACAATAGACCTTATAGTTCTGTAGACATCTGTAAACTTCTCAGCCAAAAAGCCTGCATCAAAGTATAAATTTTTTAACTGTGAAATGCTAATCTGTAGACAGTAAAAACAACAAAAAGAAAAGGATGCACAGAACATTCTACTCGTTAGATTATAATCTTATTTGTAAGCTCAAACTGTTATGATGAGTGGAGTCATCCATTTAAAGACGGGAAATGCTACTACCAATACATTGTGCCATTACAAACTTTTAGACTATTGATCAATAAATGGTCCTGTGAACGTCAATGGGTCCCACTCCACCAGGATCACTTGTTCTACAAGTGTGTAGAGGCACAATGTAATGGTAGTAACATCACCCTTTAAAGACAAACTGTATCTACTATTTCATCTGAGATGGACTCTTGCTTCAATATATGCACACGTGAAACATTCACTTATAACAATGGTGGTTCAAACACAACACCCCTGCTTTGGCATTATCTTTTCCGAATAAGTATGTACAATGCACTGAAACATGCATATCCTATTCAACTCAAAGATGAGATTTAAGGCTTGCCTTTTTGTCACAAAGTGCAAACCTTTAGAAGCCCTTCTCCAGGGAGTGCTTTGAAAGTTCGAATCATTAACTAGAAAATCAAATTTATAATTTGTATTTCCTGTAAAAGATAAGAGTCTCTAACCTATAACACAACAAAGCTCCATGCAGTTGTTACCAGAATTCTAACTGATGAAATTGTAGTTTTAAACAAATCAAACAGACAAAACAGCAAATTATATCCATCAGATCAATAACAGTCTTGCAAAAGTAAGGTTAGGATGTTCGGTAACTAGAAGGATTTTTCATTCTCACAGTTGGCTACAGTTCCTTCAAATATTGTTAAGTTTACATGTATAAATCACACTTCTCCTTGATAGCTTAAGCACTTTTAGGATTTATTTAAACAGTACCAGAGCATGAGGTAAGGGGTTCAAACTCCCTCCTGCCTCCTTTATTAAGATAAAACTATTACCATCGCAGCTACTCTATTAAGCAAAAACTACTACTGTTGGTGTTGGGCGTATTTACCTTGCAACAACATGTTTACTCTATATATATATATATATATATATATATATATATATATATATATATATAAATAGGGCAGCAATAAGTTTTATTCTATACCGTTTGCAATCAATTGATCTCCTAGTGACTTCCACCAATTTGCTGTCATCTCTCTCCCAAGACCATGAAACGGAAGCCTATCAAACTGAGCATCAAGAATTTTCCTGGCCTGCACGACTTATTGAGTACCCAAAATTAGTAGGAGAACTAAAATTTTGAGACTTGCATTGAAAAATGATGGAATAAAGATTAATAGTTCATGGAACTTAACAAAAGTCATTTCAAAACAATTCATTTTCTTTTGTAAATCAGATGAGTTTATCGATGAATAACACCATACAACCTTGCAAGAGAAAATTATACTTCAAAATACACGTTATCCTACCATGCAGGAAAGATTATCATATCAAATTACCATTAACACTTCAGCAACAAACCTTAGAAATTACTATTATAGATATTCTTAAATCACCGACAGTACATTTGATTTTGCACCCCAGCAAAGAGCCCCTAACCTAACAACCACCCTCCACCCTACCCCCACCCCCCACCCCCACACGGTTCTCCCACACAGTATAATGTATGCAAGGGCTTTTATATAAAATTACTTCTGTTTGATCTATTGTGAAGTATCTAATAGAAACTTACCGAGACCCTCGAAGAACATCAATAGGCATGTTAAGGCCCCACTGACCTCTGCATGACTGGATGCAAGCCATCAGAAGAAATGCTTCCCTAGATAAGTCATTCTGCTTTTTAGAACTTGTGCAGTTATCACAATTCCCTACCAACATTATAACCTGTTAATAACTATTGAGGGCAAATACCTGTTATTTCATGAATCTTCTTATCCAGATATTTAACAAAAAAGCTTAATCACCCAACATGATTGACAGAAAGCTTAATCATATCATAGAAGACTTAGAAGTGGTTATAAACAAGTTTTAAGTACCATCATACCGCATTCCTCGGAGACATATTTTTCGCCAAAGTAATTTAGAAGAAATTTTCTTCTGCAAGTTGTCAGAAAGCAAAAATGTTGCGCAGCTGTAAAAGACTCCATGACAGCCTTTCTTTGATTTTCCTGTCAGTGTCATATAGTCAGAAGGGTGGGAATCCCTTGAGAATGTTTAAGATACATATGGAACACTTACAGCAAGACGAGCAAGACAATTTTTGACCAATGAGATAGTTTGAGGGAAAAAGAAAGGAAAAAACTCACAGATTTTAAGTCCCTACAGTAAAAGTCAACTTTGGCAAAGTCACCTCTTGTGTAGTAAAGCCGACAGACCGAAGCAACACCATCTCGACCACATCGTCCACTTTCTTGATAATAAGATTCCAAACTCTTTGGGCAGCCATAGTGTATTACATACCTTACGTCTGGCTTATCAATTCCCATGCCAAAAGCAACAGTTGCAATCATGACATAGAATTCATCCCTAATAAATGATCTGAATAAAATTGATGTTAGCAAACCTCCAATTCTTCAGTTCACCTCAAATTTTGTTAATTACCATCTCACGACAAGTTTAAGCTCTTAACGATGGCAATTTTAAACACTCTTACATGGCACTTCACATGTAGGCCGACCAGAAATTTCAATAAATGACTTAACTAACAGGAGCACTGGCCCTTTTCCATCAAATTGCAGTGTTGATGACTATAGAAATCAGGATGTCCTACTCTAGTATCATGAGAAATCGTCATCTTAACAAAAAGCTTAAAGTGGAATATATCAACTAAAGACCTAACAAATTCAAACAGGAATTCCTGATAGCATTCAGCAACACAAAGTCACTTACACTAGGCATGCCTTAAAATTCTACTTTGGTGAGAAATTGCACTTCATGTCGCCAAAACAACTCAAAGGAAAGCAGGAAATATTCATAATGCAAGATTCTTTGACAAAATATTCAGACATGAAAAACATAACACCTGTGTGACTTGTCACGTGCACTATTGGACATTTGACCATGATACATTCCAGCCTTGACTCCTGCCTTGGAAAGCAACTCAAAAATCTAAGGAACACGAGAAGATTAAAGAGTACCGGTTACCAGAAAATAGATAATAAAATTCTATACGGAAAGATAGTGAATGCTACAAATATAAACACTTTAGCATTTATTTACAAACGAAAGGTTTAGCGTTCATTAAAAATAAGCATGTTTCATATTTTAACATAAGTCTCCACCTTGAGCCCTTTTTAGCATTTGATAGTATGACGTAGCTAGAAAAGATAACAGGCCACTAATGGACTAAACAAATCAGGACACACGGATGGTGTAGAATTTAGGCATTGTAGTTCTACTGAGTAAAAGGAGGATTTTGAGCTCTGGAACATATTAAGCTACTCTATTTTAGCTAAATGGAAAGAATTCCATTTAGAACGGCAAAAGGGTGATCCTAGGATTCCAGCTTCAAAATTAAAAAGATTTCTTTATCAGGCAATGTCAAGGATCCAGAGAAGATTCAGGAAACATACAAACCTTAAGTATGTATCCTCTTTTTCAAAAAAACAAATTCTCCTGCATTTTCAAGTAAAACAAACCCCACTCATGCGATTATGTATAAAGATTAAAGAGACATCGTCACCTGTTCAACATCTTTTATTGTTGTACAATAGACTATAGTTGAGCTTGCATTCTCTGCATTCTTCTGGATTTCCTCGACTAGATCATCCAGAAAAGGGGAACCATGGTTGAATTGTTGTGCTACATAAAAGAGATTTTGGCGATCAAATGATCCTATGGCGACATGTGGATTTCTCAAATTCAAGGAGTTGATGATATCATGACGAACCCTAGAATAAAACAGACATAAATTCCACAAAACTCAGCAAATTTTATTCGTATTTCAATATCTGAGCTGATACACAAAAGAAAACTGTACTGGCGGTTAAAGGACAAAAAAAATGTTGCTCACTGCTCTGATTACTTAAGAATGTAAATTAGTCAAATACAATGTGATAAAAATATGGAATGCAACAAGCACTCTTGCACATCCCAGTAGTGGAATGACATGCATGCATATACCTGCAAACAAACTGTATACAAAGAAAAAATAATAATGCGGTAGCTTTACTGGCACCCTTCTAGAGGTATGAAACAGCAGTTCATTGTGAGTCCAGAACATGGTTTACCTGCTTAACTTTCAGAATGATTTCCATAACATATAATAATATATTATTTAATTCTAAGAGAAGAATTTGTCACTCGAATATTCTTTAACCCCCTGAAAAATATCAGGAATACGGAACATGTAAAAGAAGGCAGATGCAATGCAACTATTCGTAGTCATGTTGAGCAAAAGCTGTTAAACATAATTATCTCAGAAATAGTCATGTTGGCAGCTTATGTTTTTGTTTCGTAGTTACTGTTCTTTGACTTCTCTGGAGCCTAAAACCATGATACAAGCGCCGTCTTTAATTGCATCATTTTTTTGATGTGAAATAAAAGTTCATTGTAAGGCAGAAAATTAATCTGTTACCTGCTAAACTATTGGGATATCAGATATATCTTACATACTTGTACCCAGAAATAATTCGCACATCCTAGCAGACGCAGAAAAAGGTAGATGAAGCTGGTACACTTTTCACAAAACTCAGGTAAAGAAAATTATTACTGATGTATTCAAAATGCCAGCTGATAACAGCTAATATCATTTGATTTCTCAGGAAACTTATGTTGACCAGGGCCCTATCGTAAGAGAAATTCTGAAATCTCTGCCAAAATGATGAGAGATATGCCACTGTACTCCTTGTGCGATAAGTATTACTGAGCTAATGCCTAATTGTACTGATCCAATGGTTCAATTCAACAGCCAAAAAGAAAGGTGCTAATATCAGGTGGAACTGACTGAACCACCATCAAGATTAATGGAACTTGAAAAACGTAAGATACAAATAACTTCAAGAGAATCATGCATAAATGACATAATCCTTGCTACTTGGTGATCAACTACAACTGCAGAATTTTATAAGCAATAATACGAACAAATCTAAGAGGCTGTAGACCTACTTCTCGGTGGCAGTTGCAGTCAAACCAACGAATGGAACGTCTGGCAGAATTTCACGCAACTTGTCTAACCTTTTGTACTCAACCCTACAAAAATGGGTAACAATCATGAGAAAAAAAAAAATAACAAAACCAGAGACCAAAAAGTTTGCACGGTCAGAGATACGAGCTGGAAAGGTCACATAAGCAAGCTGCCATGGATATAAAGAAAAATTATGTTGTTGTACTACCAGTATATATTTTGCTTTCTCCTACACATCAGTTATCCAACACCCAATCATGAAGATGGATGCAATATTAAAGGGGTAACTCCATGCAGTGGACATTACATTCAAATTATGAAGATAGGTGGAAGCCCAATCAAAATCTATCTCCTAACAGATTATTCTTCAGATCCAACTCATATTGAATCATAACTAGCATGCAATGTCAGGACAGATTACACCATGGTGCAAACAACTTAAACACTGGAGAATCTCCGAAGAAAATCTTTTATTGCAGAATGTTCTCAGGCATAATAGATCCAACAATTTGACCAAGGATACACATTTTTACAGAGAGTGAACACCACGCCTTAAACAAGAGAGAAAGCTGACACATATGAAAGAAGAAAGAAATAGGATAAAAATGCATGTACGCTGACCAAAGTACAAGGTCACAACAAAATAAGGATATAGGGATACAGCAATGAGATTCATTTCTAATGAATTCATCATATATGGTGATTGCTCATCCAAAACATGTCTGTAATAAGTTATAACTGTAATCACCTTATGCGATTGTGCTTCCTCAAAAGGGAAAGCATAGATTTACACATCCATTTATTTGCAAGGTAAAAATATGTTTCGATATGCGATATTTTTTATTCATGTGAAAAAGATTCTCTGAGATGTTGGATTGTGTTGGGTGTTGAGCAAAGTATGTTTGGTGCTATGTATTGTGAGGAGAAAAGTAAGAGATAGAGTATTACTTTATCCAGAAGAGAATTATTGTACTCTTTTTTGCAGATGATAAAAGTGACTTAAAAAGGTGGGGCAGCACTATTATGGTGCTGTGTTATTCGCCTACTGTGATGACTAATTATCAACCTACAGCTACATTTTTTTCTTTCACAGAGAACTTATCTAAATTGATCGATCAGTAGGATGATGATTTGTCATCACAATATGCGCATAACACAGAAGCCTTAAGTAGTCCCTCTACTTATTAAAATCAAAATTTGATTATTGAACACCTTACATGCCTGAATACCGAATAATGACAGTGAGCAACAAAAAAAAGGAGTATAAACTTCTGCCAAAGTAACCTGAAATCATGGCCCCATTCTGAGATGCAGTGTGCTTCATCAACAGCCAGAAGGCATATTCCTGCTCTAAGCAATCTAGACCAAAAGCTGCAAGAGCATTTTACACATCTCAAAGAGGGATATGATATTTGCAAAGAATATGAAACCAAAAGCTGACATTTCTATTGCATTTTAACATAAATGTTTTTTGCAATAAAATATTATAGGCTATAGCATGTCGACTTTATAAGGTTTCAAATCACAAATAAGAAAAGCTACATATTGCAGGAGTAGCCCTTGAACATTGTTAGACAAAGGTAACACAAATCTCACATTGGTAGCTAAACCAAGTACAGAACATCAAATTCCATCGATAAAACAACCTTTTTATCAGCTGTGCTGCTAACCGCCAAAAATATAAACAGATAGTTGTGAAATATTCTGGTTGAACTAACATAGAAAATTATTATCCAATAAATAGGATGCAAAAGATTCTGGAGACAGCTGCCACGAAAATTTTACAGAAAATAAATGGTACCAGTATAGCGTTATATGAAAATAAATGCTTATATTTGTGAATCATAAACTATAAACTTTCGTGGTTCATAAAAGCATATTTTTTTGTGAATCTTGGAAGGCTTGTTTGAGCTCGAATCAATACAAAAAGACAATCTGGTTAACCGCATCAGTTTGCCAATTAGCAAACCAACTGAGTTTATCATCACAAAATAATGTCCGAGATAGCTTGTTTTCTGGTAACCTATGATTTGCACATTTACATTGCACCATTACAGAATCAAAATACATTTGGAGTTAAAAATGCATTCACCAGTTTAAATCAAGTACCTGGTAGGGAGCAAGCAAGCCTTCTCAGGTGTCATATATACAACGTCATACTGACCGCTCTCACAATTGCTTAGCACACTCGGAGCAGTCTGAGCACTGGAAAGATGCTCGGCTTTTATGCCTCTTTCCTTTAACGCCATAACCTAAGCTACCATTTCAGTTGATTAAAAACCCTGAATTCCCCTAAGTATAAGTTTATACAGCAGATACATATTCACAGGCGAAAATCGTACCTGATCTTGCATCAGAGATATAAGGGGGCTAACAACTATAGCAGTCTTTTTGGTGACCAAAGGGGGCAGTTGATAGCTTTATAGTCAAATTCACATAAAAAAAGAAAATTACAGTTAGCATGAATTTGCCAAAAAGCATAATAGTATCAGATCTTTGCCAGAATTTTTTAATTGCATTGAGAAAATGAGATTATGAAAATAACAATAACAACAACAACAACCAAAAAAAATAACTATATCCATTTATACGGTTTTCACAGAAATTAAACCTACCAGAGTGATTTGCCGCTCCCAGTGGCCATAACAACCACGCAGTCATTTCCGGACAAAATTTGCTCAGCAACTTCCTTCTGATATGGTCGAAATGAAGAAAATCCAAAATATTGCTGCAATAAACGAGACACGAATGAAAAAAATCGTACAGGATTATATATACATTCAAATCCTAAAGGGTAAAATTGTTGGAGTAAACGGTTGAGAAGACAGGGATTGGATAAAGAACCTTGAGAGTGGACTCCATTTCTCAGCATCAATCTCCGCGCATAATAGGGAAAGCAAAGGGTTGAGTGAATGGCCCGCTCTATTAAACCACTGGAGAGCGTTATTTTCCCGCCAATTCATCCCAAGAGTTTTCCCAGGTTTTTTTTTTTTTTTTTTTTTTAAAGTGGTTCTATCGGCACACCCCAAATTACTACTGACACCCATTTTTTGATATTTTTTCGGATGAAAAAAATGTCGGTGACACCGGCGTTTCTTGTTGAACACCAATGTCAGTGTCACTGACGTTGGTGTGCAACAAGGAACGCCAGTGGAAAGTCGTAGACTGACGTTTCTAAGTTTTAACACATTGTATATAGAGAACATCGGTGACACTGGTGTTCCTTGTTGAACACCAACGTCAGTGGCACTGGCATTGGTGTTCACACAATGAACGCCGGTGGCACTGACGTTCCATTTATAAAAAATCACCGGGTGCCGAAGTAATTTTTTTTTATGCCGGAAGTAATAGGATATCAGTAGTAAAAAGAGGTGTGCAGATAGAACCCTCCTTATTTATTTAAAAAATGTTACGACAGTTCACTATATTCTTAAACTTTATTGTGTTGTCTCGAGTAGATTTAATATGGTGTCCTTTGAAAGACCCAGCATTGGAGGGGACCATGGCTTCACTCAAATTTCGATGTGAAATTATTAATATATCCCTCCAATAATATTAAAAACATGTGTTTGTATAACATTTTAAACATTTTTTTGTAAAATGCTTCTTGTATACCATACCTAAGTATTAACCTTGCAATGAAGTGTTCAAATATTGGCTACTACTTCTCCTTGTAGCTCAATTGGTATAATGCTTAAGTATTTTTTATTTTTATTTTTAAATAGATCTTTTTTATATTGGAGGCCAAAGCCACAGTGTTACAATCACAGACTATTATGTTTCTATCGTCCAGACTAATCTAAGATTTTTGGAGCGTTTAACTGCATTAGAAATAAAAACATAGATTGGGGAGGTAACATCTGGAGAGTGGAGTAATTTGTTCCGCCAGAACCAAACGCCGTGGACGATCTCGCGAAATAGGTAAGTTTATTGATGGCCGAGGAAGAAGCTATCGGAGGGGGTGTAATATTTTCAAGCACCCAATCCTGAGTGTTGGAGGTGGTAAAAAATGGCTCCCATTGAGGGAGGTCAAGGACTTGCTTCCAAACACGTTTCGGCCATGTGCAATCCCAAATGGCATGTAAAGGGGTCTCCTCTTGCTCGTGGCAAAGTTGACAAAGAGATGAGCTCGAAATATGTCGATAAGCTAGGAAGCTATTAACCAGTAGACAATTCTGACAAAGTTGTCAGAGGAGGAAATTGTATCTCGTGGGACACTTTAAGCTCCAAATCAGCTTCCAATCAAAGGCGTGTTGTGCGACATCAATGGTGCCCAACTGGTACATGTACGCACTGTGAACCGAGTATTTACCATCCTCAGAAGGAACCCATTTGATGTAATCTACGGCAGCTTCAAAGCCTGCCTGGAGAGCTTTTGCAGCTTGACCGATGCTACGCCACAAAAAGGAGATTCCCGGTTTAGTGGGTGCTAAGGGGTTTCCATATTTTCCATATTTTATGATGCTTAAGTATTAACTTTGTAGTCAAGTGTTTAAGTTTTGGTTACTACATTATCTTTATCATTTTTTCGGTTTGTTTTTTATTTTCTCCTTTAAAGTGTTTGTAATTTGTGTTTTATTTTTTCCTTTCTAGTGTTTGATACTTATGTTTTCCACTTTTCTTATTAACATTTGTGAATTTTTCAGGAAAATTTTTGCTACCATATTTTGTTTTTTATTTTTTCATTTCTTGTAATTTATTTTTAATTTTCTCTTTCTAGTGTTTGATAGTTATGTTCTCCCCTTTTCTTATTAACATTAGTGAATTTCCAAGCTCTTTTGTAGTGTTTGTATTTTATGTTTTATTTTTCCCTTACTAGTGTTTGATACTTATGTTTTTCATTTTTCTTATTAACATTTGTGAATCTTTCAAGAAAAATTTTTGCAATCATATTTAAGTGAGAATTCGGTGTGCACTGGAAAAAAATTATGGATCCGCCACTATGCCCTTAAAGGCTCCCAATTTTTTTCGTATCCAAACACAATATGGTGCGACAGATATGGTATTACGACTAAATTATTTAAGGGGGAAAAAGTCAGGGTCTCTATGACACCTTATTTTTCCTGTTTGGACCCACAAGTTAAGAGCACCACACCTAGGGTTGTAAGCGAGCTGGACTACTCGTGAGTAGCTTGAGATCGGCTCGAGTCAAAACTTCACTCGATTCGGTTTAAATCAACTCGAATTTGAAATCGACTCGACTCGAAGATTAAACGTTCGATACTCGAGCAACGCAATACTCGACTCGACTACTCGTGAGCAAACTCAAATATATATTTATATAAGCATATATGAATATTTTTACGCAAATACTTACATTTATATTGTTATGAATATGTTTGTGTATCTTTATATTTGTAATGAATGTTTCCTCAAAAAAAAAATATTTGTAATGAAAATTATCATATAAAATTCTATTATTTTCATTGATTTTATATTTTTTTTTTTTTGTATCTTGTTGTCCATCAAATAGTTTGCATTAATAATCTAGTTTGAGACTCAAAAAATTATTCTATGCATCTTAAATAAGAAAATTCATATAATAACCATCAAAAATGACATTTTTTGCTATCACCATATGATAATTTAAATTATTTTCGTGTTAAATTTCATAACCTATTAGACTCAATAAGTTTGATACAAAACTCGAACTCGCCTCGAGTTTGTAAAACTTCCTTGAGTCTCAGATTGAGATCGAGTTCGATATGCTCGGACTCAATAATATTTTAAAATACTCGACACGTTTAGAACGATACTCAATTCGACTTGGCTCGTTTACACCGGTCCACACCATGCGTATGTCTACCTAAGACACAATAACAACAGTGATTTCATATATTCTCAATTCATCGTAGTGTAATTACTATATTGTTGTTTTCACATATGATACCACACCATGTGATTAAATGTTCAGTCAATGAAAGGAAGTGGAAGCCGATTTCCGATTCACGCGATGGACAACGGATCTCATTTACTTTTCGCCAACGACCTCGTTTTATTTTCAGAAGCCTGTGTTGAACAAGCAAAAGAATAGATCGGGTTCTTCTGAATTTTCGCATCATTTCGGGGCAAAAAATAGTATTACGAAATCAAAGTTTGCGGTATCATCTAATGTCAATTCCCAAACCACTAATTGTATTATGGATATTGTGGGTATGACACATACACAGCATTTTGAAAAAAATATATTGGGGTTCCTTTGCACCATGGGCGAGTCAGAAAATAAGACTTCATGTTTATTATCGATAAAGTCCGGTTGAAATTACAAGCTTGGAAAGCCTCCTCCATCTCAAAAGCCGGCCGAGCCATCCTTACTCAAACTGTGCTTACTACGACGGCCTTTTATCACATGCAGACGGTTAAGCTCGCCGCTTCTATCACTAATGAATAGGACAAAATTGCCCATTCGTTCTTTTGGGCTTATCATGAAGATAAGAGAATTATCCATCATGTAGCTTGACTCTATATGTCAACCTCAATCCCACGGTGGCCTTGCTATAAGAAGCGCTCGAGAGATGAACACTGTGCTTTTGGCAAAACTTGTGTGGCAGATTATGACGGACCACAACAAACTTTGGGTCCAAATTCTGACACAAAAGTATGGATCTCCGTTTGCGACATCGAAACTGGCTTCCTCATTCATTTGGCGTCGCATTTGTTTCGCAGTTAACGAATTGAGGGAGGTTTTTGCTTCAGACACCGATGGAGCTTCCATTTGGACCGGACATCCATCCGGAAAATTCTCGGTTAGCTCGGCATACCATGAAGTCTGCAAGTTCCCCGTCCCGGTGAGCAATAATAGTGCGAATTGGAAACGAATCTGTAATATCAAAGGCCCGCTTCAAGGTAACATCCTTCCTTGGCTCATATGTATGAATTCCCTCCCCACGGTTGGAACCCTTGCCAGAAGACATATCATTGATGACGACACGTGTACTTCTTGCGGTAATTATAGTGTGTCTATTTTGCATGCCCTGGGGATTGTAGCTGGGTGTGTGGTTGTGGAATGACATTGTGCACCACCAACGCTTGCATGAGTTCTTCAACATGGCTCGATAAATGGCTTCAGAAAGACGTGTTCAAGAAAGATAACATTGATTTTGGCGCTTTCTTTTTCGGGAGTTGATTTCGAGTATATGGTATTAGCGCAATAAAGAGCTCCGCAATGAGTATCACCATAGGCTCCCGAAGGCAGTGTTCATTTCTCAAGCTATACGGAAAGTACATGGATTAGATATGGCTTGGCAAAAATAATTATGCAGCACAAATTTTGTTTCGTTCTTGTATAGCTCTTTTACTTCGTTTTTGAACAGTTGTACAACTAGTTGTTTTAATATAAATATCTGATTTTAACAAAAAAAAAAAATCCTTTACTCATCACATAATAACTACATTGCATTCTTAAACTTTTAAAATATTATGAAGCAACTCGTACTAATGGCAGCACCACACTCGGGAAAGAAAAGAAGAAAAAAAAATTCAACTTTTTCTTCTTGTCCCTGTCACCACCCCTGTTTTGTCGCCTCCCTCTTCGCCCCCTGAACTATTGTCCTTTATTCCTCACCCCATCTACTGTTTTCCCACCATCATCTGCCAAATATTACACCATTGCTTGTAGTTTCTTAAATTATACATGTTAAAGTGTCCCACATTGGGCACTTGTAATTGTTTCACCCACCATATTATGACATGGACTTTCCTCGCCTCATAGCTTATGTATTGAGGTTGTGACCCATTCTCCTATATGACTTTGGACTTATATTTTCAAAACGGTGTTAGAGTCACCCATTTATTGTGTAAGTGTTGAAGTCTTTATTGATCTTATAGTGCCCTTATGTGTCATGTGGTTCAAACTCTTTATAGACTCACACTTAAGTGAGCGTGTGTTAAAGTGTCTCACATTGGACATTTGTAAATGTTTCACCCACCATATCGTACAAGCGTTGAACCTCCTTTCTGGCCTTATAGTGCCTCTTACATGCCTTGTGACGTGTGGCCCAACATATTTATGGGCTCACACACGAGGGAGCGTGTTAAAGTGTCTCATATTGTACACTTGTAATTGTTTCACCCGCTATATCAATAGATATCAATAGATGAACTTCCCTCACCGGGAGCGTGTGAAAGTGTCAAACATTGGACACTTGTAATTGTTTCACCCATCATATTAAGAGACAAATTTCCCTCACCGGGAGCGTGTTAAAGAGTCCAGCATTGAGCATTTGTAATTGTTTCACCACCATATTAAGAGATGCACTTCCCTCCTCACAACCTACGTTTGAGAATTAAGCCTCTCATCTTATATGAGTTTGCATTTATATTTTCAACAACGCCATTTATTTCTCCGGCCGACAACATTAGTGAGCAAAAAGAAGAAAAAATTGTTGTCCCTCATGTTTAGTCTGATGCAATTGGATAAAACATGGTGGTGATGAAGGTTCAATATAGGCGCACATGATGCGTCTAAGAAGAACACAATACTGTTAAAATATGATGTAACAGGGAAAAAACTCGGTGTTACGTAAAAATTGCTTAAAGAAATACTAGCAGCAGGAGGATGTGGCGGCACTTTGGTGTCATCGGTAGAATCTATCATTTAAAAACTTAGATGTGTGATATATATATTTTTTGAGTGGAAATGTGTGATATTTTAGATAATAATATTTTTACAGTGGGGTGACCCATGTGAAAAAATTGTAGCGTCTTTACCATCGGCATGTGGCTAATTCTAGCATGTGCAACCTATGCGGAGAAGCGGAAGAATCAACCTTACATACGATATGAGACTGCACATGGCCAAGAGCTATTTGGAGAAAGTTTAATGATGAGTCGACCAACAGGGATTTCTTTCAATTGAATAAGCCTAAGGAATGGATACGATTCTGTCTGGACTCTACTCACCGGCCTTTGAGATGACGCTATGTGTGGAGAGAGATCGCGAGTGGTATTTGGAGATGGAGAAATTTGATCTTCTTTGGGGAACAACACAATCGTGAATCGTCCACCCCCTCACATATTTATTGATCAAATGGTGGAACGTACGAAAAATCTGAGATTGACTTGGGATATAGCCTGATGTAATTTTTTTCTATTTTCCTATGAGTCTATTGTTTTTGCGCTAGAGCACTTTGAAACATTTTATATACGGTGGTATTTGTTGAGGAATAAATATTAAAAATCGTTCTTAAAAATAAAAAAACCGTGGTGCTTGAAAAAAGAAAAAGAAAAAGAAAAAATTGGAGTCATGGGGGACGTTAGGATAAGGTAAGATCATACTATTGCGCTTTTTGTTTTCCGATTCTTCCTCCGAGCAAAGACGCAATATCCTTCACCGGGTAATCTTAGTAGGAATGTCAGCTTCATCAACATTGAGTGTGGGCTACTTCGGTAGCTCAATTGTTAACATCTCCATTAATCATTCTCAAAAGCCTTCTCTGCTTCATGGGACACATCATTTGCACTTGCCAACATCATCTCCGATTCAGCTGCTTGGTTTAAGTCACGGTGCCGCCGGTAGGGTCAAAACCAATGCGCCACTCAAGATGTCTGTTGCTGCCGTTGATTCTTCCATACCCGCCGAAAAGGTCATGCCCAATTTGATTTTTGTCCGTTATTTTATATATATATATATATATATATATATATATATATATATATATATTTGTTATCCCTTTATTCAACTTAATTGTGCACTGGACTTGATATATTGGTATGATTTTACGAAGCGTTAGGCCAATCGTATTGTTAGCTATACACTTTCAATAGGGTAAGTCGAAGATCATCCAAATGCCTTTTATTATTGACGATTTGTCCCGCATGATTTATGAAACCGTTGTCAGCTCTATTTGCTAATGCCTATTATGATTGTCCTTAATGAATTTTTTTAGAATACAACCGTCGTAGTAGCAAGTGAAATGTATCATGTCTTTTCATTTTTAGTCTCTTTTCACTAGTAGGTGCAGCGGGCGGGCCAAAAAACGTTTTCTATTGGGGTCACCAAGACAAATTTGAAGATTCACCTAAGGCATTAGTAATTTTTTTTTACATTTTTTAACAACAGAACTCATAGTTTTAATACAATTTTTTGAACCAGAAGGCTGGGATCTACGGGTGAGTAGGCGTGTATTATGTGAAAAATACTACACTTGGTACAACATTGATACAGCTGTTGTACCATAGAATCTTTTCGTCTTTAATATGTAAATTCTTTTGTTAGAGATAGTGATTCAATATGGTATTAAAACGGGAGGTGTTGAAACCTCTATGCCAACTTTAACTTTTTATTTATATTGTTGAAGCGTTCAACCTCTTTGTTTGCCTTGTTGTGCATTTTGTATGTCTTTGGGTGTCATTTTAGCCTAGACTTGTTGATTTAAGCCCATGCTTTGAGGGGTGTGTTGAAATCAACCGTGTTTAATACGTAAAATAAGCTTTTCAAAGAGATATTAATTCATCAATCCCCCACCCCCCCCTATTCACTTTGGTAGCTTTATATGGTAACAAACTCGAATATGAAACTTGTACTTATCAACAGCAAGAGGTTTCGAACAAAAGGTACCATTTTGTGGTTGCAAATGCAAACTTCATGTTGGATGAAGAGGAGCATTTCCAGGAGCAATTGGCTGAGCGTCTTCGCCTCTATGGAGAGCGTAACAAAGAGCAGGACTTTTGGCTTGTAATTGAACCCAAATTCTTGGACAAATTTCCTGCCATTACCAACAGATTGCAGAGGCCTGCCGTTGCTCTGGTCTCAACTAATGGCCCTTGGATCACGTAAGCATCGTTGCAATCCTTTTTACAGTTTATTATTGGTGTAGTCATAATCTCAAAGATACACTGCAACACAATGATTTTGTTACACTTGTTAACCTTACCAACTCACCTCAATATATTAGGGAAAGTGTATATATACATTTATAAGAGAAACTTGCTCTCTGATTCTTCTGATTGTTTTACAAGTCCCTGAATGTGTTTGGCAGGTTCATGAAATTGAGGCTGGACAGGGTTTTACAAGAAAGTTTCAAAGCGGATACACTTGAAGAAGCTTTATCATCTAATCCTGTTAATATAGAATTGAAAAAGCCAGAAAAATGGACCGCACCATACCCTAAGTATGAATCTGGCTGGTGGCAGCCTTTCTTACCTCCCTTTTCTAAAGCTGCCCAAGTATGAATACCACCCGTCTTTCACACCGAGCAGAACAAGGTTGGCTTGCTTGCTTGTTGTTGTTATGTGCACCTATGTACAATGGTATTTGGGGGACAGGGGGTTTAGAAGCCACTTGCCTAGTGATGTAGAGGCCTAGCTGCTGCATGAGTGATTTTGATCCCAGAATGAGAGTATATTTGTAACATTTATTACCTTCTTTTCAATGACATGTAGGAATCTTTTTTCTTTTTGGGAACACTAGTCTGTTTTATATCCCGTTGTTGTCAGTGTTAGATTTTGTATGTTTTGTCACCGTATTTAGCTGCAAATATAACCATTATTGTCAAATCAACTCAAACCTTTCAAACATATGAAGATCTACGCTGTGTTACACTATTTGGGTAATTTGGTTTTTGCGCGAGTCTTATATTAGATGAAAAAAATGGAATCGAATTATACCAAACCAACTTAAACTGAAATTCGTAGTTGGTCGCTCCAAACGGTATTAGTGGATGAATTTGGACCGCACGATGAAATCGTGTAATCTAAATATACCGCATTGGGGACTTAAGAATTATCCAAGATATGACGTGCTGAGAAATACTTTAACCCCAATCTATTTAGGAATTAGATGTGGTACCTTGCTATTATTTATAAATGTCCTACAACGTCTTTTAGTTTTTTTTTTTTTTGGTTTGTCACGTCTCTCACATCTTAATTCAATATTAAATACATTGTTAGTATTTTCATATTAAACAATGTAATATTATAATCCACTAACACAAAACAATATAATACTTTTAGTTATCATAATGACGATACAGGGTTTCACTCCCTCCACGTGTCGTCTATTGGTTGGTCATCACACTGAGACAACGCCAGGATATTCATGTCGATGCTCAGGCTCGAGGCCAAGGCCTTCATATCAAAGCCAGGCTACGACTATCGATTATCGAGTATCGAGCAGTGTGGGATGACAAGTCCATAAGGATAGAGTCCACACCAGCTAGCAGTGTAGGACAATGAGTCTAGGGTCGATCACCGCAAGTCGGCAGTATCGACACCGACGACAGTGTCTGCGCCAACTGTCCAGGCCCACCCACAGCGATAGCTTGGGCAAGGGTTTAAGGCCCATTTAAGGGTAAAGGTGACAATAACATAAGCCGACTTAACCTTAGGGTTTAGGCAAGTGTGATCACTATAAATACCCTCATTCCAGGAACTACGTAAGGCTTGATTCCTGGAATTTAACAGGATACGTAGGCAATTCAAGAGAGCATCTTGAACTCAGCCGCATACATAAAATCCATCCCCTCATTCCTCTTTTTGGCATTAGGGTTCTTGTGTGTTCATCACTAGATTAAATTAGGGCTCAAATCATCAAGGTGACTCAATTTGTCATCGTCATTGGCGCTAGAAGGAGGGGAAAAGTTGTTAGTTTATTTGGCAGTATGCGAGGAGGCAGTGAGTGCGGTCCTGGTCCGAGAAGGGGTACATGGCCAAGTGCCAATCTACTTTGTCAGCAAAGCTTTGCATGGCCCCGAGGTCCGGTACTCGCCAGCCGAGAAGTTAGCTTTATGTCTCGTTCACGCCTCGAGAAAGTTGAGGCCCTATTTTCAAGCTCATCCCATCGTGGTAGTCACTGACCAACCACTAAAGCAAATATTGGCAAAACCCGACACCTCATGTCGATTGGCAAAATGGGTGATTGAAATGGCCCAGTACGACATCGAGTTCGTTCCTCGAACTGCGATAAAAGCACAGGCCTTGGCGGATTTTTTAGCCGAAGGGATCTCCGTCCAACTCGATCAAGAAAAGCAAAGCCCAGAGGAAAAATGGACTCTTCAAGTCGATGGAGCATCGAGCAAGGAGGGGGCAGGAGCAGGGCTCCTTCTGGTAAGCCCGAAAGGCGAGGAATTCCCTTACGCCCTTCGTTTCGACTTCAAGGCAACGAACAATGAAGCCGAATATGAAGCTATGATTACTGGTTTAAAGCTCGCTTTGAAGCTGGGTGTCGAAGATTTGTCAGTTTACAGCGACTCACAGCTAGTGGTCAATCATATTAAAGGGGAGTATGAGGCTAAGGAAGAAACCATGAAGAATTACTTAGCAGTTGTCCAAAGCCTCATACCAAAATTCAAAACGGTTCAATTCGAGCAGGTTCCCCGAAGTCAGAACAAGAGAGCCGATGCGCTCTCGAAGTTGGCCTCAAACTTCATGTCAAGTAAGAAGGTTCTAGTCGAGCTACTGACCGATAGGAGTTACATCGAGACAGAGGCCCAGCCGATTACTCAGCAGGCCACGTGGATGGACTCGATCGCCCTCTATCTCAAAGACGGAATACTACCAGCTGATAAAGTACAATCTAGAAAAGTTCGACTCCAGTCCACTCGATATGCGTTCTTCGACGACATCCTCTATCGAAAATCTTTTGTAAATCCATGGTTAAGATGTGTATCTGAAGCTGAAGGCGAATATCTCTTGGAGGAAATTCATAGAGGAGTGTGTGGAAACCACTGCGGAGCTAGAATGTTAGCTCGAAAATGTAAGTTAGCTGGGTATTTTTGGCCGTCGATGCAACGAGACGCGAACAACCTTGTCCAAAAATGCAACACTTGTCGATTCATGATAATATCTCCCACCAACAAGCGCAAGACATGAATGCCATCTCGTCAGCATGGCCCTTTGATCAATGGGGGGTCGATATCGTTGGACCACTACCTCGAGCTCCGGGAAATCTTAAATATGTGGTCGTTGCTGTAGATTATTTCACGAAATGGGTCGAAGCTAAGGCTATACCCGACATCAAAGCTGCAACCATCAAAAAGTTCTTGTGGGTCGACATTTTGTGCAGATATGGGATCCCTAAGGCTCTGATCTCGGATAATGGCACCCAGTTCGAAGATCGTAAAGTTAGAGAATGGTGTAGTGAATACCATATCGACCAGCGATTCACCTCGGTTGCTCATCCACAAGCAAACGGTCAAGTCGAGCAGACTAATCGACAGATCAAGCTGGGTCTAAAAAAGAGACTAGAGGCAGAAGGTCGAGATTGGGCAATTCAACTTCCGAGCATCCTATGGTCATACAGGACGGCTCCCAATTCATCAACTGGCGAAACTCCTTTTTCTTTAGTATATGGGTGTGAAGCGGTGATACCCGCCGAGATCGGAGTTCCCTCCCCTCGAGTTTTGGCATACAATGTTGAGACTAACGATCCCGAACTCCGACAGGAAAGGGACAGTGTCGAGGAACGAAGAGAGATAGCCTCGGCCAGAATGGCAAGGTATAAGCAGAAGATCTCTCAGTATTACAACTCGAGGGTCAGACATCGATACTTCAAGGTTGGAGATCTGGTTCTAAGGAAGAATGAAGCAAGTCGACAAGAGGCGGCAGGAAAGTTAACCCCGAATTGGGAAGGACCTTATCAAATTCTGAAAGTCCACCCCAAAGGGTCTTATCAACTTGGTCGGGCGGATGGAACTACTGTTCCTCGACATTGGCATGCCAACAATCTGAGGAAGTATTATGTCTGAGATAAGCTTTTATGAACTTTCATTTACTTTTAATGATTAAATCTTGTAATAAGTCCATGTGACAATCTATGATATTCTAATAAAAGTATGCTTTCTCGAGATGTTTTCTGTGTTTGTTAGGATTTATAGCCAAAACGATACAAGTCCAATGTGACAGAAAAGTTAAAGGCAAAATAATCAACAACCAATAGAGAAATCCGCAGGTCGGAAATCTAGATAAGCCAAAGCAAAGTTAGCCTAATGGGCGACGAATGCAAAGGCATAAAGACGGTTCGCATGGTCGGGCCAAAGGTCCAAGCTAAAAGCCGAACGAGCCCAGGAGGCAAACGAGGCTTAAGCAAAGGACGGTTCGCATAGTCGGGCCACCTGTCCAAGTCGAAAGCCAAACGAGCCCAGAGGGCGAAAAAGGCCTAGACAAAGGACGGTTCGCATAGTCGGGCCACCTGTTCCAGTTGAGGGTCGAAAAAGCCTAAAAGGCAAAAAAGACCTAAAACCAGGGTCAGTTTATATTAAAATGCTCAGCCTAAAGGTCAAATAAGTCTAATGGGCAAAAGACTAAGGCAAGCAAGTCGATCTCAAGTGCAATAAGAACCAAGGGTTCATAATACACTTGGGGGGCAACACAACACTAACAACAAGTATAGCAAATAAGGTGAATAGCGAGTAGCGAGCAGAGCCAGGAGCTCGACAAGCAAAAGACTAAGAAACATCAAGACAAGAAGTCAAGAAAGATGTCAAAATCAGATTAAAATTCAAGATAAAGTTATTACAAAAACAAGGCCAGGTCGAAAAGACCAGCCAAAGTTAAAATAAATGTTATTACAAAGTTTGAATAGCAAAAGAAGAGATAAAAACATCAAGATCAGGGGTCGGCTTCTGGAGTCGGCTCAGTTGTGACAGGGGTCGGATCGGCGGCGGTCGGATTAGCAGTAGGGGCAGACGAGGGAGGAGCATACTTTATGGCCAGGGACTCTCCCTGCTGAAACTCCTCGAAGTACCGATCATACAGCTTCTCCGAGTCGGGATTGTAGAACATCGGCGTCTGGAGAGTCGCCGTGTCGAAGCTCGGGATAACCTCCTTAATCTGATCTACGGCCAGAGTGTATCCACCCATCATCGAAGCCCGCATTATCACTTCTAGGTCATCTTCAAGGTTGGATGACTTGCGATACTCCATGATGGCCTCAGTCTTAGCCTCCTCGACCTGTGCCTGCGCTCGGTACAGTTCAGCCTGTAACGCATCTCGATCTTGACGAGCCTTCCTAGCTTCTTCATCTGCAGCTTTCTGACACTGCTGCAGCTTCTCATAATCTTGAGCCAGCTTGAGCAGCTCTCGACCCTGATCATGTCTTTCATCTCGCACTCGGTCTAGCTCCTTCTCGGTAGTGGCCAGTTTTGCTTCAGCAGCCACCAACTTATCTTGCAACTTTTGGAGCTCGATGACCGACTCGCGCTTCAACTTTTCGTATTGTTCCTCTGCGGCGGAGAGTGCAGCACCTTTGACGACAATGTCTTGGAGCAGTCTGCTGTTCTCCTTCTTGATTTCATCCGCCGACTCGCTTGTTTTGGCCAGCCGTCGGGCAGCCTCCCGACCAACAAGGGTATTCTACAAAACATAAAGAGTATATCAAAAAATGGACAAGGCGTAGGCCTCGAGAGAAGTTAATATAGGAAGAAAGATCGACTTACGAGGCGATTTAGCTTCCGCAATACATAAGACAAGTCTTTATCCTCCACGCCGGCGTAATCGTCGAAGACCCAGTCCACGCCGATTCCAGACTCGGTAGAGGTTTCAGCAACCTTCTTCCTCTTCGCCTCTCGAAGTTGCTCATTCACTACCTCAGCAACGGTTGGCCTCTTCTTTGTTCGTGCCGCCGGCACCTCGACATTAGCCTCGATATTCGAGGTTAAATCGACGAACTCCTCCTCGTCTTCATCTCGAAGAGATCCGAATCGGACGGTTAGTTCGCCGGTAGTCGAGGGCACCTCAGTCGTTCCAGCTCCGGCAGACAACTCAATGGCAGCAAGATTTGTTCTAGGTGGAGGAACGCCCACCCCTCGAGAAGAGGAAGGCACGCTGGTCTCAGCCACTGGCAAGCCGGTGGCGGCCTGATCCTCGAGAGGTGGAGCAGCTACGATCGTCGACTCCGGAATGCGCTGAGGGTTGGTGACCCTGGAGAATTTGCCCACTGCAATATAGAAAAAAGACAAGTTAGTTTTAATCAACAAACAGCAAGTTATCGACTTACAAAGCAGCTAGTGTATAAAAGCAAGTAAACGTCCTACGATTCTCGTGATCAGGAACGTTCAGGCCTACGTATGGCATTGGCCCAGCTTCCTCCAAGTGAGCCAGGTGATACAGGAGACTCAGGTCTCGAGTACACACCTCGAAGTTATGACCACTCAGGAGTCGAGCCTCGTGAGGAGCCGGTTCCCTCCCAAGCTTGTCTTGTTTCCCCTCTCTCGACCTCCATTGACCGATGTAGGGGTTATCTAGACCATGACGGACAAAGAAAAATCGAGGCTTCCACTCCCCATGAGAAGAAGGCCCCATCGTAATGAACTCGTGGCGATTTGCTCTCCTCTGGAAGGAGTACCATAACTTGTCGGGTGTGGCAGCAATCTTGTAGTAGTGTCGGAACACGGGCACCGAAAAACATACCTGGGCCACTCGACACGCTATGATGAACCCCATCAGAGTTCTGACGCCATTCGGGGCGAGTTGAGACACGCTTATCTCGTAATGGTGAAGGACCGCCAGAACAGCTGGACAGAGTGGAAACCTTAATCCGCTTGCCAGTTGATTTTCATAAACAGTGCAAAACCCCTCTGGGGGCTCATCCGCGAATCGATGCAGGCCTGATGGGAGTCTAGATTTAAACGGAGGATGAACTATGCCGTATTTCCCACAGATTTCAGCAATATCCTCTGGAGTGAGTGTGCTAAGGCACCCTTTTGCACCCTTTCCGTCCATCCTAGTTACTAGTTTTCTGGGCTGGTTAGGGACAGGAGGAGAGGAAGCTACAGGCTCACCGGAGTCTCCCCGGAGAAGAAGATCGGAGATGACAGGTGCCGGAGATTGACTACGAACGGGTGTGTCATGATGTATTATTTTTATATGATTAAAATTACGTTATATTATTATGTTTTATCAACGAATTCTATATAAAATATATGAAATTATGGTATAAAGTGTTAGTCTTTATAATTTAGAGTATTTAGTAATAATAATAATAAAAAAGTTGTAATTTTATACCGATTTTAGTAAATCGGAGTGTCGTGTCGATTTACGTGGGTATTTGTGGTATTTTATTGCAGATTTATAAACCAAGACCCCGAGAATCAACATATTGAAGTTTAATCATATCTCTGGAATGATTTAGAGAGTGCCACAAGTTTGAATGGTCAATTGAATAGCTTAAGTGGATAAGTGGCCAACCAATCTGGATAAGTAATAATAAGAGAAATATCTTCGACAAACGAATGGCTCATCAAAATGATATTTTCAGAAAAAGTGTTCTTAACGAAAGTCGTAGATTTTTCCGAGAGTGTTCCAATGCAATTTAAATTATGAAGATTGGAGGTCTAGAACTTAAACAGTGATCAAGTGGCTAATCGACTTGGATTAAGAAAAAATCCGTAAAAGCTTCGGAGGAACACGAGGTCATCAAAAAAGCGTTATCTGGAGAAGAGTCCTTCATGAAAGTTGTAGAGTTTCTCGAGATCTTAATTTTGGCATTTCGTTTGCAATTTTTGGAAGTCCAGAACTCGAGATATGAATTTTAGAAGTTTAATAATTATATATAAAAATAATATCTCCACCGCACATGCTGATTAATTAAGGTGGTGGAAATCATCATTAGTCCGGACCAGTCCGGCTTGATCTCGGACCGGTCCGGCCTTGGCCAATTTTTCTATATAAGGAGCTCATTTGCAGCAGCGTTGAGAGGTACCAAATATATATATACATCTATATATATATATATATCTCCTCTCTTTCTTTCCTTTTCTTTTTTTAGTAGTAGTTGTAAATAAGGCCTTACGCCGTAATAATGTAGTTTTAGTATCGTTGTAATGCTCGAGAAAATCTCGGAAGTCGGTTTTGCTAAAGAAGTTGTAATGTCCGGAAGATACGATTTCTGAATCAACTGCAGATTCGGGTAACTTTTCTTAAGTATTTATGTTTGTTTTTGTATTTTTCGTTGTTATAATGTTTTTAGGCTAAATATAATACTGGCCAAAACTATGTAATCGGTTTTATTTCGATCTTTTCGTTAAAGAAATGTTGTTAAGTTAAAATGACTAAAATTGAGTTAATTGAATCTTTTTCTATTTTGATCGTATTCGTATTGACATATTTAATAGATCTGAGGAATTCATAATCTAATTATGAATTGACGCCTTGTAGTCAGGATATGAAATAAAAGATAGAAAAACCGGAGGGTAAAATTGGCCGTGTGAACAACGTGATAACGGAATCCGATTTCCTACCCGGGGTAAATTTGTTTTGGGAGAAATGAATTTTATTATAATTTGTACTCGAGATCGTAATAATGTTAAATCATCAGTTTAATTGAAACTTAAACCGGAAAGTTGAATCGTCCGGCTTTGACAACCGGAGCCTTTAAAATAAAATTGACCGTTTGACGAACGGAATGACTCCTTTTTATCTAAAGGTAGATTTGTACTCGGGACCTGTTCAGATTAATTAGTTTACCGTAACAGTTGTGGACCTTGGATGATGACAATGGACATATGACAATTTCATACGCTCGTGTGAGAAGGAATTGTTCACCTCAGGAGTGCACCGTTTCACTTACTCAATTGGACCTAAAATAAAAGGAGAGATCGAACACATTTCAATTAATCGAAAAGATCGTATAAACCAATTATATAAGTTTTGGCCAGTTCTCTAAAATTATTTGTCTAATATATTGGTACCTATATATTTATATCTATATATATATTTTGCAATTTATGTACATCTATATATATTTATATATCTATATATATTATATTAGAATAACTTTTAAATTACGTATTTATTTTATGTTAACTAGAATAGTAGTGATCCGTGTGATAAAATTGCGATTTAGATCGAGTTAATAATAGCTCTTTGGTGTTTAACCACACGTAAAAGAAATTACCAAGTTCCCCGAGGATTCGACACGACTCATCATACTAGCACTACGATTTGACCCGGTACACTGCCGGTTAGGATCTGTATAGCCTAGAAAAGGTCCGTCAGCTTTTCTGGCGCCGTTGCCGGGGAACGTCGCTAATTTCTTTTTATGTGTCTATGGTTACTACTTGTATTAGCTTAAAATTCTCGAGAATAAGTCAACACTTTTCTTATCTCATTTCTATTTTATTTTTCGTTGGTTGTTACCTTTTAGGAAAATTACCAATTTTTACTACTATCAATTTCGTGTTATTTTCTATTTTCGTTAGTTGATGACCGAAGTGGTAAGGCCCCTCTCGCTCCTTATAAGCCTGACATAAACACTTACGAAAGGCAGTTAAGAGTAGAGAGTAAACGCGGTCATACTAGTCAGGGAAATCGACCAAGAATCATCTTCAAACAGAAATACGAGAATGGTCAAATCAGTGATGAAACACCGAACAAGGGTTGGAACATGCTCTAGGGCATGGACAAAACCCTGTTAACCCTAATAATAATAATAATAGAAATAATCAAAATCGGAACCGGAATAATCGTAATAATCCACCAAACCCGAGACCTATATGTGATCAAACAGTAAGAAGAAACCAGACTAATAATCCCATACTTTTACCTAATGAAGGAGCGAATAATTTCGAAATTAAGTCTCATCTTTTTGGTTTAATTGACGCAAGAGCCCAATTCCTAGGAGAGGATGATGAAGATCCACATCATCATCTCTATCTTTTTTAAGAACTGTGCAATACAGCCAAAAGTCAAGGTGCTCATAAGGAATTAACGAGAATGACTATGTTTCCTTTTTCTTTAAAAGGACGAGCCCGAGATTGGTTTATGTCTCTTCCACATCATTCACTTACTAGTTGGGAGGAGATTCAAACTGAATTTCTGAAACAATATTTCACTCCTGGACGAAATTTGGAATTAAAAGTCGAGGTTGCTAACTTTAGACAAGGATCTGAGGAAACTCTTGGGAATGCGTGGGAAAGGTTTAAAAAATTGTTAAGAGCGTGTCCCGATCATGGTTATTCCTTAGATATGCAAATTCAACTCTTCGGTCAGAATTGAGAAAAGACTCACGTGCGGATGTAGATCATGCATGTGGTGGTTCGTTAATGATGAGTGAAGCTCAAACAGTTTACGATGCTATAGAAAAGATTTCCAAAAATAACAGAATGTGGGAAACCGGTTCTAGCACCAGAAAAGTAGCTTTTGCAGGAGAATGTACGTCTAATCCGGAAGTTCTAGCACACTTGGAGAATTTGAGTAGGAAATTTGATGGTTTACAACAGAATAAGAACCAAAATTCAGAAAATAGTACACCAAATGAATACTCAAGTCATGATAATATGGCGTTAGGGAGTGAAGAACCAACAGGATATTCAAGAGAGGAGGTGAGTTTTCTTCAGCAACATAGGAATTTGAACAATGCATACTCAAACTCGTTTAATGCTATTAGAAGAGATCATCCTACTTATCGATGGTCCGAAAACCCTAGTAAGCCAGGACAACCGCCATATCCAGTCCCATATAGGAATAATAACCAAGTTTATCAAGAAAATACATCTAATCAGAATTTACAATCATTACCAAGATCCTATCCTCAACATACCACTCAAAGTATACCAAGAACTCGAGTTCAACTCAACTGCAGAAGGAGTTGAAAAATGGGAAAAACTAATGGAAAATATGATGGGTGTAGTATCTACTCAAGCTAAGAATATGGAAACAATGATGACTTCTATTGGTACAGTCACTAAAGATATGAGTACAATAAAAACATCTATGAGTGGACATGATACCAGAATGAGAACAATAGAAGCCTCATTGAGGAATATGGAAGATCATTTGAGTAGGGAAGGTGAACGTAACAACAGTAGACCCCCAGGAGGATTACCAAGCAACACCGACAGAAACCCAAGAGAGGTAAATGTTGTGGTTACGAGAAGTAGGAAGCTTAGTGGAAGCAATGGAGTAGAAAACTTTGGGAATAATGAAGTAGAAAATGATTTAGATGGAAAGAATGATGAAACTAAATATAAAGATGAATTCATCGACGAGGAAGAAGAAATTATAGATAATTTCTTGAAAAGGAATAGAAGTTTGGAACACGAAAATGAAGGTGAAAATTGGGTAAAAATCCTAGGATTTTGAAAGACCCTATGGATAAAGATTTAAGGAATTTATTCAAGGAACATGTTAGAATAAATGAGAAACAGGAAGAACCGAAAAAATCAAGTAGAGATTGATTCAGGGAACAATTTAAAAAAAATTCAAGAACATGAAACATGGCGACTAAGTAATACTCAAAGGTTTAAGGAAAAAGGAAAAGAGAAATTGACTAAGGAGCCAAAGGTTATAGATTTAGAATCTTTACCTTACCCTCCTAAAGATCAAATCAAAAAGGCAAAAACCGATAAGAAGTATGCTCGTTTCCTTGATACTTTTCGTCATCTTCATGTTAATATCCCTGTTATTGAAGCTCGATTAATATACCTACCTATGGAAAGTTTCTGAAAGATATACTATCAAATAAGAAAAAATTAGAGGAATATGAGAATATATGCCTAAATGAAGAATGTTCTGCAATTCTGCAGCATAAGTTACCACCTAAACCGAAAGATCCCGGAAGTTTTACGATTCCATGTGAAATTGGAGGATTTCTTTTTAAGAAAGTCTTATGTGATCTTGGAGCTAGTATAAATCTCATGTCTTATGAGGATTATAAAAAGCTAGGCATAGGAAAGCTTACTAAGATTGAAATGACTCTGCAAATGGCAGATAGATCGATTAAGTACCCTAAAGGAATGATTAAGGATGTATTGGTTAAAGTAGACAAATTCTATTTTCCAGTAGATTTTGTAGTTATGGAAATGGAAGAAGGATATTCGGCGCCTCTTATTCTAGGTCGTCCATTTCTAGCTACAGGAAGAACTTTAATCGATGTTCATAAAGGAGAGTTAATTTTGAGAGTCAATGAAGATGAAGTTGCTTTCAATATTTTTAAAGCTATGAACCATCCATATACATCACCGGAATCATGTTCTTTTATAGAAGATATTCATTATGTCTATGATAATCGATTACCAACTTTTGAAGACAGATTAGAAGAATGCTTAACTCTGTCTATCTATAAAGAAGATGAGGAAGACATTGAAATGAAAGAGATAATCCTTTCTCTAGATAAAGGAAGCTTTACTTTTAAGCCACCATGGCATAAGTATTTGGAGTTAGAACTAGAAGGACCGGTTCTTAAATCATCAATAGAAGATCCGCCAAAGAATCTGGAATTGAAACCGTTACCTTTAAATCAAATATGCTTTTCTAGAAACCGATAATCTATTACCGATTATTATTTCATCTACTTTAACCGAGCATCAAGAAGATCAATTAATAAGAATGTTAAGAAAGCATAAGAAAGCTTTTGGATGGACAGTTGCCGATATTCGAGGTATTAGCCCCGAGATTTGTGTTCATAAGATAATTCCGAAAGAGGATGCTAAACCTTGTATTCAACCGCAACGCCGCCTCAACCCAAATTTGCAGTTAATCGTTAAGAAAGAGGTCATTAAGCTATTAGAAATGGGAATAATCTTTCCTATATCGGATAGTGAATGGGTGAGTCCAACTCAAGTTGTACCAAAGAAAGGAGGTTTCACGGTGAAAGAGAATGATAAGAATGAATGGATTCCAACAAGGAAATTACAGGATATCGAATGTGCATTGATTTTAGAAAACTAAATGATCATACTAAGAAAGATCATCATCCACTTCCATTCATAGTTCAAATGTTGGACCGTTTAAGTGGTCATAAGTATTACTGTTTCTTAGATGGTTATTCAGGTTATTTACAGATCTTCATTGCAGCAGGAGATAGGGAAAAGACTACTTTCACATGTCCTTATGGAACTTTTGCGTATAAAAGAATGCCGTTTGGTTTATGTAATGCTCCTGCTACGTTTCAAAGATGTATGATGTCTATATTTTCCGATATGGTTGAGAAATTCTTAGAAATTTTTATGGACGACTTTAGTGTTTATGGAGATTCTTTTGGTAAGTGTTTGTCGCACTTAGAAAGAGTTTTACAACGTTGTGAGGATACCAATTTAGTTCTAAAATGGGAAAAATGTCATTTAATGGTATCGGAAGGAATTGTTTTAGGTCATAGAATCTCTGAAATAGGAATTGAAGTTGATAAAGCTAAAGTCGAGGTGATTGAAAAATTACCGCCACCAGTTAATCTAAGGACTCTAAGAGGATTTCTTGGACATGCAGGATTTTATAGGAGATTTATTGCAGATTTTTCAAAGATAGCAAAGCCTCTAAGTCATTTACTTGAAAAAGAAGTACCTTTTAACTTTGATAGTAAATGTATGGAAGCATTTAAGACCCCGAAAGCGAAGTTGATTATTGCACCAGTTTTGGTAGCACCAGACTGGAATTTACCTTTTGAAATTATGTGTGATGCTAGTGATTTAGCTGTAGGAGCTGTTTTAGGTCAAAGGTACAATAGAATTCTCAAAGCTATTTACTATGCATCCCACACATTAAACGCAGCTCAACTTAATTATGCAACTACAGAAAAGGAACTGTTGGCTGTGATTTTTGCCTTAGATAAGTTTAGATCGTATATTGTTGGTTCTAAGGTAATAGTCTACACAAACCATTCAGCTCTGAAGTATTTACTGAGTAAGAAGGATGCGAAACCACGTCTTCTTAGATGGATTCTCCTACTTCAAGAATTTGATATTGAAATTAAAGATAAAAAAGGAAGTGAAAATGTAGTAGCAGATCATCTAAGTAGAATGGAGACTGAGGAAGAGATAGGGAATGAAATTAAAGATTCATTTCCCGATGAACAACTATTTAGAATAGATACTCCTTCAACCATGCAATTATTAAAAAATAGAATTCCTCTAAGGAAATCTCACCTTGGTTTGGAGATATCATTAATTACTTAACCTGTGATTATATTCCGTCTCATTGGACTTGGCAACAGAAAAAGAAATTCTTTTACGACTTAAAATTTTATTACTGGGAGGAACCAGACCTTTTCCGTAAATGTTCGGATGGGATAATCAGAAAATGTGTGCCTGATAATGAAATTTTAAGTATTTTATCGTTTTGTCATGATCGTGAGGCAGGAGGACATCATGGAGGATGGAAAACTGCTTTTAAAGTTTTACAATGTGGTTTTTATTGGCCTACACTATATAAAGATGCTTATAAATATGTTAAATCTTGTGAATCTTGTCAAAAATGGGGAAATGTATCTAAAAAACATGAAATGCCTATGCAACCTATTTTAGAATGTGAGTTATTTGATGTTTGGGGTATAGATTTCATGGGACCTTTTCCTATATCGTTTGGAAAAAGATTTATTCTTGTAATGGTAGATTATGTTTCAAAATGGGTAGAAGCTGAAGCTCTTCCCACTAATGATACCAAGGTTGTCATACGATTCCTTAAAAAGAACATATTCACTAGATATGGCATTCCGAGGGCGATCATTAGCGATAGAGGTTCACACTTTTGTAATAGACCATTTACTAAGTTAATTGAGAAATATGGTGTAACACATAAACTAGGAACGCCCTATCATCCGCAAACCAGTGGTCGGGTAGAGGTGTCAAATAGAGAGATCAAAAGAATCGTGGAAAAAACAGTTGATTCAAATCGCAAAAATTGGGCAATTAAATTAGATGATGCGTTATGGGCGTCAGAACATCTTTTAAAACACCAATTGGTTGTTCTCCTATAAGCTAGTCTTTGGTAAGTCATGTCATCTCCCAGTTGAGTTAGAACACCGAGCCTTCTGGGCTATTAGATTTCTAAATTTCGATCCTAAGGCTGTCGGTGATCATAGATTGCTTCAATTAACAGAACTAGAAGAATTTCGTCTCGATTCTTATGAAAACGCTCGAATCTACAAGGAACGCACGAAGTCTTTCCATGATAAGAGAATCTTTAAGCGTGAGTTCCATGTAGGTGATCGAGTGCTTTTGTACAATTCACGTTTAAAGTTGTTTCCAGGTAAGCTTAAATCAAGATGGACAGGTCCATTTAAAGTAACACGGGTTTACAAAACTGGAGCTGTTGGACTAACCGATGGAAATACAACTTTTATAGCCAATGGCCACAGAGTAAAGTTATTTGTGGAGGAGAAGGAATCACACTGAAAGAAGAAATAATGCTACTGATTGATCCTCCGACAAATTGAAAAAGCAGAGGAAAAATGAAAAACTGAAAAGCAGAGAAACTGAAATCAGCCAAATACCAGGTGCTATCTATCTTTACTCTACTTTTCTGTAATTTTAATTATGTTTAAACTCTTTTCGTCTTTTACCGGATAGACGTAAAAGAACTGGATGTCTTTTTAGATAGAATAGGAGTTTTTATTTTACTTTTGAAATTAGGCCTTGATAAAGATGTCGCGTTTTCTATAGAAGCTTTAGTTTTTGAACAAAACAAGAAATTGTTGAGAGAGATCAGATTAAGAGAAGTATGTAATGGAACATCAAGAAGTGCGATAAAAAGAAGGGCAAAGTTTCTAATGAGATGCAGAATCTATGGAAAAAGTGAACATGTTGGACGCTGTGGGAAAAACACAACCAAATCCCAGGATGAGTGTTTGAATATTGTTAGGAAGGGAACGATTAGGTGGTTATCCGAAAATCCCGATGGAATTCCGAGAGATAATTCAAATGCCTCGTTTTTAGGAGTTAGGTTGATCGAGCGTTATATCAGAACTTTGGAAGATTTAGAAATCGAAGAATCAGGAACCCCTTAAGTTTCGAGTCCTTTATTTTATTTTATAAAATTTTCGCATAACTTCTGAGAATTTTATAATTGGATCTTTATGAAAATTTGAGGAGTTTTATAAAAATTTTATAAAAGTTTTTTTTTTTTAGTTTTAATTTAAACGTTTTATAAAAATTGATATAAATTTATTAAATTTTTATAAGCTTTTTATTAAAGTGTTATAAAGATTTTATTAAATTTTTATAAATTGTTATAAAATTATAAAAGTTCCTTCAAATTTTATTTTAAGAAAATTTTATAAACTTATTTTTAAGACTTTAATTAAGTTTTATTAGAATTTGTATAAGTTTTATTCAAAAATCATAAAAAAAAAAAATCGAAAAAATAGAAAAATTTGTTCACGGACCGATCCGGCCTTAATACCGGACCGGTCCGGGTTCGAAAATCATAAAAAAGACGGGGACCTCTTTTTCTTCTTCTTCTTCCCTAATTCTTCCAACAGCCGCACCCCACACACCAAACCCCACCACTCGAATTTTTTTTCAATTCTTCCACAAAAATTCACCTCTCACACTACCACTACTTGATTTCTTCCTCTTTTCATCTCTTCTCTTCTACACAAAATTGAAAAAAAATCAAAAGGGTCAAAAACAAGCTCCATTCATTCCGGCGACTTTAGCACTTTTCCGGCCTACTTTTCAACGTTTTCTACACTATAAGGTATAATCTAGTTTATTTAGTTGTCAATTTCGTATTTTTCATAATTTTTTAGATTAATTTCAACTGTTTTGATTTTTGAGTGTGTTGTGACATTATTATTTTTTGTTGTTTTTGTTGTTGTTTTTGTTGTTGATTGGCATTACCAATATCGTAGAATGGCTGAGTCGAGTACTAGAGTCTCTAAAAAGAGAAAATCAAAAATTCCAATTTCAACTCCTGTCGTAGGCACAGTAATTTTATCACCGAGGAGGAAGCCGTAAGTTTTGAAACAACCGCATCACCGAGGCTAAGAAAGCATATAAGAAAATTTATAGTAAGTGTGATGTTCCGGTTGAAAAAGGATTAGACTTGGATGACTTAGGTGATGAAGTCAAGAATATCTTTAGAAGGCGTCGGTGGTTAGATTTAGCAGCCAGAAGGGAAGGGGAGATTAACACGACTATAGTAGCTGAGTTTTATTCGGTTTTATCTACTTTGTCAGAAGAAAAGCTTACTCAATCGGAAACTGTACCCTTACGAGCCAGAAATATTCCTTTTAACCCTGCCGTCATTAATGCAATTTTAGGAGTTGAGGTTTTTCCTGATGAGGAGGATTACAGGGTAGTTTATAATTTAGATGATCCTGCTAGTTTTGAGCAGACTGCCCTGAGAGCCCAGACTGTTTTGACCCGACCGCGGTGTGGGTTGAAAATCGGTTTAATTACGGGAACTGTTTTAGAGGTTTAAGGGCAATTAAAAGATTTATTAGCCATAATCTCTATCCTTCTAGTAAACATACTGCTTTTGGAAAGGAAGATGTATGTATCGCTTGGGCTATGGTAAATGATGTTAGAGTGGATGTTGGAAAGGTCATGTTTAAAAGAATTTTTGAGAGTATTGTCATCGCCAGACCAGGGAGTCATCTTTACTTCCCTTGTTTTATCTCTGATTTATGTCGTAGGTTGGGAGTACCATTCCCGCCTAATGACAAGTTATCTCTGGCCGATGGAAATCTGATTGGACCTAGTTTGACTAGTCTTCCGGATGGTAGTATTAGCTCTTTGCTTAGAAGACGTCAAACTCAGCCGGCTCCACCAGTTTTTACATCTTCTTCTTTTCCATCTTTTTCTAGTCAGCCTCAACAAACTCCTTTCTCCAACACTATCACATATGACATGTTTCAATCTTTAGTGACAGATGTTGCGCGTGGTCAAGCCAATGTGGCTTTATTCGCTGAGAGTACTAGGCAGTGGTGTGATGATATTCGTAGAGGTTTAAGAAGGAACGAGCAGTTGCTTCGTAATCCTACTTTTGATGATCCCGCCTATCCACCTTGTCAGTCTGATCCATATACCTTACCACAGTGGGAAACACCTATTCCACCACAGTCGAGCTTTCATCCATCGTCATATCCTTTTGGAAGCCAATCTAGTGGGACAGGTGTATTTTCGACAGGTGTTCAGAGACCAGCGATGTCGAATTGGGGAGGATTCACTGAGTTTGCACATGTCACGTCTGGCATGAGTTCGATGGGTCTTGATAGTTCAGTCAGGACCACGACTTCAGCTCATCCATCAGCTTCTCAGTCGTTTCCGAGTTCGAGTTTTCAAGTTGATCCGGAGGAAGATTATGATGAAGATTGAATTTTAATGATTGATTAAACATGTTTACTACACATTTCATTGCATTCGACTTTTGTCATTTAACTATTGGTTTGTTTTCATTTTTCGTTTAGTTTGATGTTACAATCGATTTTATAAAAATTTGGTTTGCATTTTAAATCGGTTTAGTTTTTATAAAAACTATAAAAAAAAAAAAAACCCAAAAATAATTTTCGTATAATTACTACGTCATTTTACAAAAATATAATGTGTCGTTTTATCCGTTCGTATCAAGTTAAATTAACTTTTACAACGTATCTTCGAGGAAAGAGTTAGTAATAGGCACGTGAAGTAAAAATAACCAAAGTTCAAATTGACTTTCACCTCTGTCCCTCAGTAAAAGCAGGATGAGGCCGGACCGGTCCGGCCTATACTCGGCCCGATCCGTGAAGGGAAACAGCATGACTCATTTTTTGAGTCTGTCTCGTTCATCCACGTATGTATTACTTTCTATCTATATAAAGGAGGCCAGGGAATGAGGAAAGGATACCATTTCTTTCACTGCCTATCTACTTCCAACTGTAATTTTATTTTTTATCAAGTTTTAAAAATGTCGAACCACTCCTCACCGTCTGTAAATTCTTACGAGCCTAATACACCGGATCATCCGGAATCGCAAGCTTCTAATGAGAGTATAAATTTACACCCTCGTTTTGCTAATTCTCCAATCTTATTGGAGAAAGGTTTGAATTTTGATAAAATTGATCAGTGGGGTAAAACTCTCATTAGGAGTTTCGGTTGGAAAAAATTTGTCAGTACACCGAGAGGACGGGTAAATGTCTCGATAGTGCGAGAATTTTATTCTGCGCTGATGACGACATCTATGATCGATATCACACAAATTGTTCTGGTAAGAGGAGTGGCTGTTCCCTTCTCTTCATCTATTATCAACCAAATTTTTGAAATTCCACCAGTTACTATGCCACATTTTGAAATGCAATGGGGACTACAAAATCCCTCTAATCATTTGAATAAAGTACACGAGTCTTTCCAATGTCTGTTCCCGCTTTTTGATACAAATCACGACATGTCAACACGAGCTTTACTTCCACATCTAAAGGCGTGGAAGCATTTTATAAATTCTCGAGTTTATCCCACCTGGGATTTTGGAAGTTTGGCTGAGAATGAAATGCTTCTACTTTTTGCTTTGGCATTCGGTGTATTTGTTGATTGGGGTATATTGATTCAAAGGACAGTGTTGGAGTTTGCGATCACGAGAGGTAGTAGGGGGAAACCTATGCCTAATTCTTGGTTGATATCACGTTTGTGTATTCTTGTGAATGGAGTGGAAGAGTTGGAGACGGATGAGATTTTTCCGTCTAGAGATAGTCGGTTTGGATTGCTACCGGTTGATACACCGGGATGTTCATCCACAATCTAGAGAGTTGTTGGTAGTTGTTTTAATGAGTGTTCGTTAGTTAAATATTTAAGTTTTAATAAGTTAAATTAAGTTAAGTTTGAAGTTCTTTAGTTAAGTTTGTAATAATGTATCTTGTTTAATATATATGTCTTAGTTTTTTAAGTTGTTTGTTTTTATTTAATGATATAATTAGTATACGCTAAAATAAAATCGGAAAAATAACGTTAATAGATAATTTTAATTTTATTTTCGAACCTACTTCTTTACTACTTATTGAACATCGGGACGATGCCACTTCGTAAGTGGGGAGTAGAGTTAGGTTAGAAAATTCATTAAAATTTTCGAAAAATAGTAAAAAAAAAAAAAAAAAAAAATAATAATTATATTATATGTCTAATTTAGATTTTAATAAGATTTTAAGTTTATATAATTGAGTAATTAATATTAGATATTGTTTTTATAAAATTATATAAGTATGATTGATATTTATAAGTAAAATTTTTAGAATCATTTTCAATACGAATTATGAATTTGGAATTGGATTAAGTTTATTGATTTTTGGCACCACAAAAATATAACTATAGCCAAATAACCTACCTCAGCCTTGATTAGAGTGATCAAGACCTCACTCGAAATTGTCAATTGTGATTAAATAACCGAGCTTTAGCTATTTTGGTCTACATTTCCTTGAAATACCGCAAGTTTGTACGTACTTATAAAAAGAGATGGAGACATAAAAGCTAAGTTTTGGTATATGCTGAGATTGGAAAAATTAGATAAGTAGTAGTATATTCGATCTTACCTCATGACACTTGCAACATAGTCGATTTTGGTAATAAGTTCGGATATATTAATATTCTATAAAAGAATTAAGAACGAAGCACCATATTTACACGTAATTAATCAAATATCAGGTATCTTCCTTATCTGTGATTAACAACTTAAAAATAAAAAGAACAAATCGGTTGTAGCTACCAATGATTGGAGTGAGTAGGGTATTATCACGAAATGTCCTATATCACTATGAGGTAATTAAGCTCCCGATTGCCTGATGATAGTAGTCCAGCTAGGGTATTATCACGAAATGTCCTATTGCTGGGAATGAAGGCACAAGATAAAATGAAAGAAGAAAAGTTGAATCATAAGATCTCGGGAATTATTACAAGTTTAAGGAAACCGGACTTGTAATTTTCGATCGAAAGAGTAGTACTCCGATCAATCTTGATGAAGCAATGCCTGTAAGTTTGATTATCTACACACACTCACGCTTTTAGTTCTTAATCTTAAAAAAAAAAAAAAAAAAATCTGAAAAAAGATGCTAAGAATATGTTTTTTTCAAAAATATGAAGATGTAGGTACGTACGACTTGCCTCTTTCTCTTTTTGATTTCTTTTTTTTCCGATTAACCAACATCTTGAACCTAAACTCTATAAGCCATTTTTGTCAACTACTTTACTGAAATTTCCGATTCCAGAATTTCATAATAGTTGCGATTAAAAATAATTCCGATATTTTATTTATACTTCTTAAGTATTACATATATAATTTTATCTAAATAATATTTAATGTTTAAGTTATTTCAATTATATACTCTTTCTGTCTTCTTAAGATTTTAAATTAAGATAGATAATATATTTATAATATTGACAAAGTATATTATAATCTGAAAAATTATACTATCTTTTATTACCGCTTATTTTTGCTCGAGGACGATCAAAAGCTAAGTGGGGAGTAATTTGATGTATTATTTTTATATGATTAAAATTACGTTATATTATTATGTTTTATCAACGAATTCTATATAAAATATATGAAATTATGGTATAAAGTGTTAGTCTTTATAATTTAGAGTATTTAGTAATAATAATAATAAAAAGTTGTAATTTTGTACCGATTTTAGTAAATCGGAGTGTCGTGTCAGATTTACGTGGGTATTTGTGGTATTTTATTGCAGATTTATAAACCAAGACCCCGAGAATCAACATATTGAAGTTTAATCATATCTCTGGAATGATTTAGAGAGTGCCACAAGTTTGAATGGTCAATTGAATAGCTTAAGTGGATAAGTGGCCAACCAATCTGGATAAGTAATAATAAGAGAAATATCTTCGACAAACGAATGGCTCATCAAAATGATATTTTCAGAAAAAGTGTTCTTAACGAAAGTCGTAGATTTTTCCGAGAGTGTTCCAATGCAATTTAAATTATGAAGATTGGAGGTCTAGAACATAAACAGTGATCAAGTGGCTAATCGACTTGGATTAAGAAAAAATCCCGTAAAAGCTTCGGAGGAACACGAGGTCATCAAAAAAGCGTTATCTGGAGAAGAGTCCTTCATGAAAGTTGTAGAGTTTCTCGAGATCTTAATTTTGGCATTTCGTTTGCAATTTTTGGAAGTCCGGAACTCGAGATATGAATTTTAGAAGTTTAATAATTATATATAAAAATAATATCTCCACCGCACATGCTGGAATGATCAAGTTAGTGGGGATCATCATTAGTCCGGACCGAGCCGGCCTAATACCGGACCGGTCCGGCCTTTACCAATTTGCCTATATAAAGAGCAGCATCAGAGAGCATTCGGGGGGTACCAAAATATATATATATACATCTCATATATATATACATATCTCCTCTCTTTCTTTCCTTTTCTTTTCTTTTTAATTTTTAGTAGTAGTTGTAAATAAGGCCTTACGCCGTAATAATGTAGTTTTAGTATCGTTGTAATGCTCGAGAAAATCTCGGAAGTCGGTTTTGCTAAAGAAGTTGTAATGTCCGGAAGATACGATTTCCGAATCAACTGCAGATTCGGGTAACTTTTCTTAAGTATTTATGTTTGTTTTTGTATTTTTCGTTGTTATAATGTTTTTAGGCTAAATATAATACTGGCCAAAACTATGTAATCGGTTTTATTTCGATCTTTTCGTTAAAGAAATGTTGTTAAGTTAAAATGACTAAAATTGAGTTAATTGAATCTTTTTCTATTTTGATCGTATTCGTATTGACATATTTAATAGATCTGAGGAATTCATAATCTAATTATGAATTGACGCCTCGTAGTCAGGATATGAAATAAAAGATAGAAAAACCGGAGGGTAAAATTGGCCGTGTGAACAACGTGATAACGGAATCCGATTTCCTACCCGGGGGTAAATTTGTTTTGGGAGAAATGAATTTTATTATAATTTGTACTCGAGATCGTAATAATGTTAAATCATCGGTTTAATTGAAACTTAAACCGGAAAGTTGAATCGTCCGGCTTTGACAACCGGAGCCTTTAAAATAAAATTGACCGTTTGACGAACGGAATGACTCCTTTTTATCTAAAGGTAGATTTGTACTCGGGACCTGTTCAGATTAATTAGTTTACCGTAACAGTTGTGGACCTTGGACTGATGACAATGGACATATGACAATTTCATACGCTCGTGTGAGAAGGAATTGTTCACCTCAGGAGTGCACCGTTTCACTTACTCAATTGGACCTAAAATAAAAGGAGAGATCGAACACATTTCAATTAATCGAAAAGATCGTATAAACCAATTATATAAGTTTTGGCCAGTTCTCTAAAATTATTTGTCTAATATATTGGTACCTATATATTTATATCTATATATATATTTTGCAATTTATGTACATCTATATATATTTATATATCTATATATATTATATTAGAATAACTTTTAAATTACGTATTTATTTTATGTTAACTAGAATAGTAGTGATCTGTGTGATAAAATTGCGATTTAGATCGAGTTAATAATAGCTCTTTGGTGTTTAACCACACGTAAAAGAAATTACCAAGTTCCCCGAGGATTCGACACCTGACTCATCATACTAGCACTACGATTTGACCCGGTACACTGCCGGTTAGGATCTGTATAGCCTAGAAAAGGTCCGTCATGTCACTACCCCTATCTGATTCAGTTGCACTACTACTACTTGACATAGATAAATCAAAAGAAAAGATGAACAACACTAAGATAAAAGAAATGATCTTACTTGGTGTTTTGGATTTGGAGATTGTGAGAAGAAATAGCAAGCAGGTTGCGGCAGCGTCTAGTTTCTCTCCTTTTATATATGAAAGCAAAGTTTGCAAATGATTTGAAGAGACGTGAGTTATGGGGGTTATAACCCTTGGAAATCGCGGTTATCAAGGCAATGACGCGTCTTTTGCGGGATTCGAAGCGTTTCGTGGGCTAGAAACCGCTCCACGTGGATGCTAGGCAGTTAGAGTTATGAAAAGGCGGGCTTTCTCCCGCCCAAAGAAAAACCCAACTCGAAGACGACTCATGTGACAGACTCGACCTCGGACAACGGGAGTCGCCTCTCTCAAGTCTGGGGGGCTTATGACGATACAGGGTTTCACTCCCTCCACGTGTCGTCTATTGGTTGGTCATCACACTGAGATAACGCCAGGATATTCATGTCGATGCTCAGGCTCGAGGCCAAGGCCTTCATATCAAAGCCAGGCTACGACTATCGATTATCGAGTATCGAGTAGTGTGGGATGACAAGTCCATAAGGATAGAGTCCACACCAGCTAGCAGTGTAGGACAATGAGTCTAGGGTCGATCACCGCAAGTCGGCAGTATCGACACCGACGACAGTGTCTGCGCCAGCTGTCCAGGCCCACCCACAGCGATAGCTTGGGCAAGGGTTTAAGGCCCATTTAAGGGTAAAGGTGACAATAACATAAGCCGACTTAACCTTAGGGTTTAGGCAAGTGTGATCACTATAAATACCCCCATTCCAGGAACTACGTAAGGCTTGATTCCTGGAATTTAACAGGATACGTAGGCAATTCAAGAGAGCATCTTGAACTCAGCCGCATACATAAAATCCATCCCCTCATTCCTCTTTTTGGCATTAGGGTTCTTGTGTGTTCATCACTAGATTAAATTAGGGCTCAAATCATCAAGGTGACTCAATTTGTCATCGTCACATAACATTTTGAAAAACAACTTATTTATTAATTTTCTTTAACAACCCCCTGTATTGTGGGAGGGTGTGTGTGAGAGAGATATACAACCAGGTTTTTTTTATATTTACATTTACACTATAAATTTAATTTATGGGATAATTGATTATGGAAAAAAAAAATGTTGGTGGACTATAATGGAATTAGGAAAATAATTCAGGGACTATTTTGACTATCTAAAAAAAGACTGCTGCCATATACGAAAAGAATTATGCTTCGCCGGTGACCGGTGGGGTGGAAGGAAACGAAAACCGAGAGCAAAAATGGAAGCAGTTGCTGAAGGACTGTGGGAACTAGCTGATCACCACGAGAAGAAAGGTGAAATTGGTAAAGCAATTAAGTGTCTGGAGGCCATTTGCCAGTCCAAAGTTTCTTTTCTTCCTATCGTTGAAGTGAAGACTCGCCTCCGTGTCGCCACTATCCTCCTCAAGCACTCCCACAACAGCAACCATGCCAAAGCTCACCTTGAGCGCGCCGTTAGTTTTTCTCTTAACACTTTTTTTTAGATGTTATTTAGTTGCTCAACTTTTTTGGAATGAAGTACGTTGTGTCCCTAATTAGCTGTTGGTTTGTCTAGGCGTCTAGCCTGTGTCGTAATTGGCTGTGTTGGTTTTTGTTCATGGTCTGAAATTTTAGGTTCCTGCTAGTGGAATTTGGACTATGGTGAATACGAAATGGATGTATTGGAACTCCTCGTTGCATCCCATTTAGCAATGCTATGACATGTGCAGAAATGCGAAATTTTGTTTCTCACTTTCTAAACATGTCAAATAGATATGTTAAAGTGTCACCGGACCGGTGTATTGGAGATTTCATGTATTAGACTTGTTTAACAACTTTGAATGTGTTGAAGGATTTGTTGGGTTCTGGGTATTTTATCTAGTTAGGCTGGATTAGGGGCAAAAAATAGAACTTGTCAATGATAAGTCTTGATAAGCTGTCCGTTTCCGTTTTATGGATATAAAATTTAAGGAGAATAGCCATGAACACTGTCGGTGGGTAAATGTGACACGTAACATTGGTAATTACTTTGTAGTGGCACGCACTAATATTGGTGTGGATGAATTGCAATTAGTGCCGTAGAAGCTCTAAATTCTTGGTTCAAGGCTGATATAATTCAGGCATGTTGCACAAATTCACTTTATAAGGCGTACACAACTTTAGAGTAGAATGTCTTTCCTTAAATATAGGCATGGTGCCGTTGAGGAACTTCGTCAACTTTATTACAATATGAAGGTGCCAGCTTTATTGCTATATGCTTCTTGCTTTAGTAGTTCGTGGCATTTGCTCGAAAGGCTATTAAGAGATCAACTTTTTTTAACTGCAGCAACTCCTTTTGAAGTCTATACCTTCATGTTTTGAGCTGAAATGTAGAGCATGTAGCTTGTTGAGCCAGTGCTACCATCTCGCAGGAGCCACTGCATCGCAAAAACAGATTCTGAACAAAGGGTTAGAGCTTACTGCAACTTCTGTTGACGGGTAACTACCAAGCACTTTTGTTTCTCATCCTCTTATGAGGACATTCCATCATTTTATGTACGGTTCCTTTATGCTCCTCCTCCTTATCCAATGCTGTCAGCCTTTAGTTTCTTATCTCCGTCTATTCTAATCACCCCATCTCTAATAGAAAAATCTTGGAAGTATACATAAACGATTTCCGCCCCATGAGAAGCTTCTTGAAATGGTTATTTCTCTTCACAAAGGTTGGTTCTTCCAATAATGGATTTCACACCAAGCTTTGCCTATTCGTAAGACTACCTCTTCTGGACAAGATAACCAATAAAATGTAAGAATATATAAGCTGGAAGCCACGTTTATACTACCATCTTCGCGAGAATTGTGATTTCATAACTGAAATCGCCTTGTTTGGAATTGAGTTATAGTGAGGCAGGACATATGTTATTAACTCAATGATGGAGTGGGTGAGCAAGAGATTGAGGTTATATCAGAGGGTGTGTGAATAACATATTGTCTTTGAACTCGTGCTTATTTGATTGGTAGAATTCAACATTAGCTTGTCAGTTCAAAAGCCACCAAGTTAATGTTCTTATGCATGAATGAAAATGATCAAATTCGTCCATTTTGGATGGGATCAGTCTATCCCAGATCTTTCTTCCCTGCTGCTGGTGATATCTTCTCGATTCTTTAATATATTTGACTTAGTTTAGAATGTGATTTTGTTAGTACCTTGGAACTTTGGGTTAGCGTGAACTTATAGCTTTGCCATTGGAAAAATCTTTCCCACGCATGATACTTACTACTATCATTCTCAACTGATATGGTAAATCACCCCCTTAAATTTGGTGTTAGTATTAGAATTTCCCAAGGCTTGAAGTACCTATTCTCTGGTGGACAACTGGGCATGCGCCAATAAAATGCACCTTTAACCAGTTTAGGGAAATTGTTTTAAGTTTCTGTTTTGATTGCATCAGTTTTTGTTACTTTGAGGTTGGGGTATGATGTTGTTAATGAATAAACTTATTCAAAGGTTTCCTGGACGGCTATGGTTCTGCAACTTCAATTCTCAGCTTGCAAATGCTCTGATTATTGAGGGGGATTACCAAGGTTCCATCACTGCTTTAGAGCAGGGATACACATGTGCTGTAGAAATGTGTTACCCGGAGTTGCAGGTTTGTCTTACTTTTCCATGTCCCTTTCCTGGTTCATTCCTTCTGGGTTTCACATCGTGTGTAAGAATGGCCTTGCCTTTTAGATATTCGATTGAAAACTGTTTACATGAAAGATTTTAAACGTGGTGTGTAATTTTATGCATTTATATACTCCATCATGTCTGCTATGTGCCTCAGCTAAACAATTTCCATTAAGCAGACTAACAGTTAACGCTTGGCCAAGCCCCGTTTTCAATCAATGTCGTGGTCTTAAAGTAGAAAAAGATAGGAGGAAACTTTTAATTTTATTGATAAAAAGCCTTATGAGAACATAAGGGAAGTTTACAATATAAAGGAAAACCTCCAACGGCTAGAATACACTGTTCCAACGGCTATGAACAGTGTTTTCTGGCCAAAAAGCAGAAATATGACAAAACAAAGGAAAAGGGCCCTAAATACATCATTAGGACACTCAGAAAATGGAGAATAAACTATAATAAACAATTATATGAAAAGAAAGCCTATATTTTAACACCCCTCCTCAAGCTTGGTTGTGAATAGAGTAACAACCTAGCTTGCTTCTCATTTTGATAAATATAGGTAGAGCAGACCCCTTAGTGAAAATGTCAGCCACCTGATCTTGAGAGGGTATGAACTCAATGGTGATTTCTTGATTTTCAACCTTTTCCTTGATAAAGTGTCTATCAATATCCATATGTTTGGACCTGTCATGGTGGACAAGATTCTCAGACATGTTGATAGCAGACACATTATCACAGGATAGGAGAATAGGATGATCTTTCTTGATGTGTAGGTCAACCAGGATCTTTTGTAGCCACAACCCTTCACAAATCCCTAGGGCCAAGGCCCTTAATTCAGCCTCTGCACTGCTTCTAGAGACCACATGTTTGCACCTTTCTTTAGATTTCTTGAAAAAGAGGCCTTGACCAACAGTCCCTTTTAGGTACCTCAACATCCTGTGCACAATATCAAGGTGTTCTTGGCAAGGATGATGCATGAACTGGCTGACCAGGCTAACAACATAGCAAATGTCTGGTCTGGTATGGGCCAAGTAAATGAGTTATCCCACCAGTCTTTGGTATTGACCAATATCCACAGGAGCAGTTTTGCTTTCCTTTTCCAACTTCACCCCTGGGTCAATAGGGGTGGAAGCAGGCTTGCAGTCAAGCATCCCTGTTTGATTAAGTAGATCAATAATATACTTTCTCTGGGATATGAAAATCCCCCCCTGAGACCTAGCCACTTCCATTCCCAAGAAGTATTTCATTTTTCCAAGGTCTTTAACCTCAAACTCTTTAGCAAGAGAGTTCTTAAGTGACAGAATCTCAGGGGCATCATCACCAGTGATGATAATGTCATCCACATAGACAATAAGGATGACCCTTTTTCCAATAGTTGAAACCTTGGTGAACATAGTATGATCAGATTGGCCTTGCCTGAATCCAAGGTTTTTAATCACTTTGGTAAACCTACCAAACCAGGCTCTAGGAGACTGCTTTGGTCCATACAGAGCTTTGTGTAATTTGCACACTTTGTTTCCTGCCCCTGAATAGTCAATTCCAGGAGGCAACTTTAAGTATACTTCCTCTTTTAGGTCACCATTTAGGAAGGCATTCTTCACATCAAGTTGGTGCAAGGACCAATCCAGGTTCACAGCAATAGACAGGAGTACCCTAATGGTGTTTAGCTTTGCCACTGGTGCAAAGGTCTCCTGATAGTCTATTCCATGTGTGTGGGTGTATCCCCTAGCAACCAACCTGGCTTTATGCCTGCTTATGGTTCCATCAGAGTTAAATTTTAGTGAAAAAATCCACTTGCACCCGACAGTCTTCTTACCCTTGGGAAGAGGAGTTAGGGTCCAAGTATGATTATCATTTAGGGCTTGCAATTCCTCATGAACTGCCTTTTTCCATTCAGGAACCCCAAGGGCTTCCGGAATAGATATTGGAATGTGATGCTTGTCCAAGTTTTGTACAAACACTTGGTAGGAACTAGATATGTTTTCTGTAGCCAAAAGGTTGTACAGAGGGTACTGAGTATAGGTTCTAGTTCCCTTTCTCAAAGCAATGGGTCTATCATCATAGTTCACAGTGCTTACAGACCTTTCTGGGGATTCTGAGGTAGCAACTTCCTCAGATTGATTCTGATCCTCTTGAGGATCAAGATTATTCCTGCTTCTTCTGGAATAAACCACTTGAACAGGAGGTCGTGGTCCTCGTGGACGCACAGATCCTTGTTCAGGACTCAGATTTGATGTAGGTTGAGTATTATCAGAGGTAATGACTTCCTCTTGATTTATACCTCCCACATCCAAAGAACTTAGGGTATTAGGACTCATATCCCATCCTTGAGAGGAGGTTATATAGTCCTGGTTCTGGATTTTCTGATCAAAGAAGGGTTTATCTTCAAAGAAGGTAACATCCATGGAGTTAAAAAACTTCCTGGTTTGGGGACAATAGCATTTGTACCCCCTTTGTCTGGGTGAGTACCCACTAAAGACACATTTGAGAGCCTTAGGCTCAAGTTTGGTCCTGTGATGAATATGAACAAACACAGTACATCCAAAAACCTTAGGAGGAAGGTTTTGGATCAAGTCTCTTGATGGTATACTGTCTGATAGAACATCAACATGGGTTTTAAACTTCAACACCTTAGATGACATCCTGTTTATTAGATAAGTAGCAGGCAGGACTGCCTCTCCCCAGAAATGCTTTGGCACTTGCATGGCAAACATGAGGGCCCTTGCAGTATCAAGAAGATGCCTGTTTTTCCTTTCAGCCACTCCATTTTGTTGAGGAGTGTCAACACAGGAAGTTAGGTGAGTGATACCCTTCTCCCTAAAGAATTTTCCAAGTTGTTTTTCAAGATATTCTGATCCATTATCAGATTTGAGTACCTTGATATCTGTGTCAAACTGTGTTTTGATCATGTTGTAAAAGTTCATGAATATAAGACCAACTTCAGCCTTCCCCTTCATTAAGAACACCCGGCAAAGTCCGGTGTGATCATCAATGAAGGTGATAAACCATCTTGAACCAGTGATATTCTTGGCGTTGGAAGGTCCCCAAATATCACTGTGTATAAGATGGAAGGGCTTAGAAAGAGTATGAGACTTGGAGTGATACACAGTCCTACATTGTTTAGCCATACAACAAACTTCACATTGAAATTGAGAGACATTTTTATTAATGAACAAATGAGGCACGAGCCTCTTCAAATACAAAAAATTGGGGTGACCCAATCTGTAGTGCCATAGAACAATTTTGTCACTACATTTGGTCAAAACAGAGTCAGACACACAAGAAGGGTCTTGACTATTCTCAGAATCACATAAATCAGGTAGCATGTAGAGACCAGAAGTTGCACTAGCATTGCCAATCATCTTCCTAGAGTTGGTCTCCTGTAAAACACAATTTTCATGAAAAATGACAGAGATGTTCTGTCTCTTGGTCAATTTGTTCACAGACAAGAGATTATAGGACAGATTTGGGACATAGAGCACCTGATCAAGGATGATATTCCTTGAAAAACTGATGGATCCTACCCCATGAACTTTGGAGATAGATCCATCTGCAATTTTCACAAACCTTTCCTGTTTACAGGGAATAAGAGAGTGAAACAACCTCCTATTCCCAGTCATATGTTCAGAGGCACCAGAATCAACAATCCATTGTTGTTGATCATGGTCAGAAATAGTATAAGATAAAAAAGTTTTACCAGAATGAGCAACAGAAGCTGTTGAAGTTGTGGATGGAGTGGCAGAGTTAGGAGCAGATTGCATGTCTTCCCAGAACTTCCATCTGTTCATGAGAGAAAGCAGGTGCCTCCCTAGGTGTTTCCCGAGGAGCACCCTCACTCATATGAGTAGATGGGAGGCCCTGAGGCTCCTTTCCTGCCCCATTTATGGGTTTCCAATCAGCAGGCTTTCCATATAGTTCCAGCATGAATCTTTTAGATGGCCAACTTTCGTGCAATGATCACAAAAAGGCCTCTCCTTCTTGCTCTTTGGAGGTGGACCACCTTTTGAGAGAAGGGCAAAGGCAGAGACATCAGATTGAACAGAGGGTTGGTGAGGTTGAGTTCCCAGCATCAGTTTTCTCCTACTTTCCTCATGTTTGACTTCTGAGAAGGCAGACTTGAGGCCAGGTAAGGGAGATTTGCCAAGGATCCTACCCCTGACATCATCAAGACTAGGGCTTAGTCCTATAAGGAAAGTAATGACCCTGTCATCTTCAGTATTGCCCTTGTGGATTTTAGCATCAGCAGGGCACTTCCAGTCTTCCATTTGTGATCACTGAATAGATCAAGTTGTTGCCAGATTTTGTTTAATTGATTGTAGTACTGAGTGACTTCTTGGTCACCCTGCTTTAAATCATTTAATTGAGATTTTAGATCATAGATGGCAGAAGTGTTGTCCCTTTTTGAGTGGAGGTCATGAACATCAGCCCATATTTCTGCTGCAGTGTTGTAGAACATGAAGTTCTCACTTTGCTCCTTGGTCATGGACCCCACCAGCCATGACATAATCACATTGTTTTCAGCCTTCCATTGCCTCAGTCGAGGATCATTTGCAGGAGGCTCAGTGATTTCACCAGTTAAATACCCTTCTCTGCTCTTTCCAGCAATGATCATGAGCAGGGACCTGGACCACGTATGGTAGTTGTTTCCATCGAATTTGTGATTTGTGAGAAGATGGGAGTTATCATTGCCACCTGCTTGACTGAGGGTAACTCCAGTTGAGTTTGGAGTTACATCAGAGGATTCAACAGTAGATGCCATTTTTGAGAGTTCGGAAGAAACCAAAAAATGGGATTGAGGAAGAAGAAGATCTTAGGCACAAGTCTCTGATACCATGTAGAAAAAGATAGGAGGAAACTTTTAATTTTATTGATAAAAAGCCTTATGAGAACATAAGGGAAGGTTACAATACAAAGGAAAACCTCCAACGGCTAGAATACACTGTTCCAACGGTTATGAACAGTGTATTCTGGCTATAAAGCAGAAATATGACAAAACAAAGGAAAAGGGCCCTAAATACATCATTAGGACACTTAGGAAAAGGAGAATAAACTATAATAAACAATTATATGAAAAGAAAGCCTATATTTTAACACTTAATTCTCTAGTAGCATGTTGGATTACCAAATTAGTGAAATATTATATTGTTGACACAGAGCTTAACTTATATACTCCTGCAATACCTTTTCATTTGGTGTTTGCACATTTATCCAGAACCTGACGTACAGAAAGGTGGATCAGACTTACTTTTTTCCCTTCCTTGCTTGTTTGCTGCATTTTGTATGCAATCTTTTGGAGAATCTGGTAATTTTTCTTAAGTATGTGTTCTGTTCTGTTGATTCTGTCAGATGTTTTTCGCTTCTTCAGTCTTGCATGTGCATCTAATGCAATGGGATGATATGAGTTTGGTTGAAGAAGCATTCAAGAGGTGCGACATACTATGGAAATCCCTTGAGCCTGATAAAGTAAGATGATTGTGGCTTGTTGCTTGCTTCTTCATTTTTCTTTTACTTATATCTTGTATACATATACCTGTTCTTAAGATGTTAAGAGTGATTATTTGACGACATGCTAATCTTTCTCAAATTGCTACTACTACCGTACTGGATTGCCGTTGTGTAAATGGAGAAGAGAGATCAACAAAAACATGGCCGAAAGTTAATGGATAGTGAAGCTTTTGTTCAACTTTTTATGCAACTTTTTTGTTTTTTTGTTTTTTTTTTTGTATTACCAGCCTTGCATTATATTTCTATAATACTCACTCCGTCCCACAATATAAGTCCTTTTAACTTTTTTGTGGTGTCCCAAAATATAAGTCCTCACATTTCTATACAAGATTAATGCATTGTTTTCACTTTCACACTAAACAATGCAATATTATAAGTCACTCCTCCAAGAAACAATACAATATTTTACCTTGAAATATTAAAAAGTAACTCATTTATGATTTTTCTTAATCTGTGTGAAAAAACCAAAAGGACTTATAATATGGTGGGACGGAGGGAGTACGTTTTTGTGGTTCCAACATATGACTTCTGGTCCTGTATACATACACATGCTTAATCTAAAAAAATGTAGTAAAAGATATTTTTAATTTATATAAAAAAAAATTAATAACACGACGGTCTGCATAAGAAAAGTGGAAAATCTTAGCCCCCCCCAAATAAGGTATTGGTTAGATACCTACCTTTAATAAGAATATTACACATTTATTTTATGCAGTTCAATATTAAATGTTTTTTTTTTTCTTTCTAAAGAAGATATAGTTTTATAAATATACGTGTCCAGACTCCAGAGCGTGTACTGCTCATGTTCCTGCACATCTGAGACGTGTCCTATAGTAAAAATATAAAAAAAATGTCTGTCACATGCTGGGCGTATTTCTGCATCCCAGAGGTGTCCAACACAGCTATGACGTCTAAATCAAAGTGTACATGCTTGACAACTGGTCACAGCAACTACTACTTCCGTCAAGGGTCCCTTTCTTTGTATGAATAACATAATTAGATTAAACATTCAATTTGTTAATGGCCTATTAAGCTTAATCTTAGCTTCACATACACATATATACAGGTCAATTTGTGTATTATATGCCATTTGATATTTGGGGGGTTAAAGCTCATGACATGATAACCTAGATTACTTCTTTTGTGCTGATTGATAATTCAATTCTAGAATATATATATATTTATGTAACCACTGACAAAATCATGACGGAAAATTTCGACTGCAACCTTACAAGCATTCTCTCTGTGTGTGTTCTTTTAAATATGCTGCGTTCACGATTACAGATGCTGCAATTTATTGTCTTCTTGGACTCCACAGACACAGCAGTGCGCTGGTTTAATGTTTTACAACGATCTCCTGCATGTATTTTATCTACTGAGGATCTGCGACTACAAGACTGCTTCTCAGCATGTTGAAAGATTGGATTCTGCTATGAAGTCTGACATAGAGCGGAATGGACATGTGCAAGTTCTTAGAAAGGAATTTGAGGTGCTAAATGCTAGTTTATCTCGTGATGATTTGAGCTATAGGGATCGCTCTGCACTTACTAGGAAGCATGGAGAGCTTGAGGAACAGCTTGCTGATTATACTGGACAAGTTTCAGCTTACAAAGATTCCTTAGAACCAGCCTATTTTGGAAATATAAGCCGAGCATGCGGTGATAAACTTGAGCTAGCCCCACCGCCTATTGATGGGCAGTGGCTGCCAAAAGGTGCTGTGTTTGCATTGGTAGATCTTATAGTTATTGTTTTCAGCCGACCCAAGGGGCTCTTTAAAGAATGCGGGAAGAGGATTCAGACAGGAATGCAAACAATTCGAGGTACTTATACAAGGAAAATTTTCCTTGTATCATTTCCCTCTTTTGTGATTATCACTGTTAATTTCTCTCTGCAAATCATTGAAGACATTGCCTTGTTTTGTATTAGAACATATGGAGGATTTGGGATTTTCCTTCGCTTTTCTCATTGCTCTTTTAGAAATTGATATTTTTTTTTTCTTTATATCTTTATGTCCGAGAAGTTCTCCTGAAAGACCAAATTTCCCAAGATTGTGGTTTATTATTATTACTATATAGGTTAAGAAATAGTGGAAAAATGACACTATAAAATGCACACTGCTGGTTGTGAATCTCTTTCCTACTATTAATACCTCTGTCGTTTTTGTGCTTTTGAATTGCGCATGTGAGAATTGTGTCTCACATAGCAACTACATAAGATAATCCTTATCTTATTAAGGCTTAATTTCATCAAAACCACCTATATCATCCTCCGAAAGGAATAGGAAAGAATAGAATTAATCAGTATCCCTTTAGACAAATCCAAGCTCTTATAATTTCTGTAAAACATGTTCTCTTCCCTGCTCTCTCTCTCTCTATTATTTCTTTTAATTGTCTCAGTATGCTTATATTTGTGCATGTGTTAGAAGCCGTCAAACAAGGCTTTCATGGACAAATAAAGTACTATTATTGTCCCTTTCATTTGCCTTTAGAACCATGCTATTTTTTTGTTGTTGGTTTGGTTAATGTAGTGCAGTATTCGGTTATAAGCATTTGTATTTGGGAATGACCAAATGTTTCGCCTGTTACTTACCAGAGTATAATATGCTGGAACTGTTGTTTACCTTACACTTAATTCACAATATTTATTGAGCAAATTGTTTGGTTTATTGTAGTTTGATACTCTCCTCCTGGTTTTGCAGAAGAGTTGGCCAAACTTGGGATCAGTGATGGGGCAAAAGGTGATTATGTTTCTTCTTTGTGTGGGTACTCTGGTTTCTGATACATTGCTTATAATTATTTAATTTTAAAAAAAAAAACGAATATTTTTCACCAATTTTCCTTAGATAATTACAGATAAATATGGAATTTGGTAATTGGTATCATTTGTTATTAACAGTTTGTTTCTACGATGCGAATGTCTTGCAGAAGTGGATCTCCAGCACTCTACCATATGGATGGCTGGTGTCTATTTGACACTTCTAATGCACTTTCTTGAAAACAAAGTGGCTGTGGATCTTACTAGGTCAGAATTTGTTGAGGCGCAATTGGTTGGTTCTTGACTTTCTTGACAACAAGTCTTACCATTTTGTCTTATCAGTACATTCACAATCCCTTTGCTGAATAGTTCGCATAAACTTATTGTCAACAAAGATAAAAGTTATGGTATTTTATTTGTAGAAAATAGCACTTAGAGATGAGAAAGATAGGAGGAAACTCTAGTTTTATTGCTTAGATACTTATCGGGTAGATAAGAGAAGAGTACAATATATAGGAGATGCCTCCAACGGCTATAAAAGTAAACCCAACGGCTATCAGCACAGTAAAAACAGTTTACTGTGGCTGGATAGATTAAGCACTAAACTAAGGCCAAAAAAGGGCAAAAAAAGGCACAGAATAAGCACAAAACAGGTGCTGAAAAAGTCTAATAAGTCTAATAATTCAACACTCCCCCTCAAGATTGGTTGTATATGTTGATGCAGCCAAGCTTGAAGTGTAGATGCTGGAATACTTGATTAGAGACAGCCTTTGTTAGAAGATCAACCACTTGATCCTTAGTCTTGATGTGGAACAATGAGATATCACCATTGTCCACTTTCTTCCTTAAGAAGTGTCTGTCCACTTCTACATGTTTGGTTTTATCATGGTGAGTGGGATTTTCTGCAATACATAATGCAGAAGTGTTGTCACACATGAGTTGGATAGGTTTGGTGATAGCAAACCCTAACTCTTCAAGCATCCTCTTTATCCATAAGCCTTCACACACACCCAGAGCAAGGGCTCTGAGTTCAGATTCTGCACTGCTTCTAGAAACATGTTGTTTCTTGGTTCTCCAAGTAGTAAGATTCCCCCAGATGTAAGTACAATATCCAGAAGTTGATCTCATATCTGGAACCCCTCCTGCATAATCTGCATCAGTGTAGATTTGGACTTCTCTTGAATGACTCTTTTTGAACATAATTCCTTGACCAGGGTCCTTCTTTAAGAACCTCAATATCCTCTCTGCTACTTGCATATGTTTTTCTGTGGGTTGATGCATGAACTGACTGATCAGACCTACAACAAAGCATATGTCAGGCCTAGTATGAGATAGGTATATAAGTTTTCCCACAAGTCTTTGATATCTCCCCTTGTCAACAAGAGGGCTATCATCAGTTTTGCTCAGCTTTAATCCAGGTTCAACAGGAGTATTTGCTGGTTTACACCCTAGCTTACCAGTCTCCTTCAAAAGGTCTAGGGTATACTTTCTTTGAGACATGGTAATGCCAGTAGCATTTCTAGCAATTTCCATACCAAGAAAGTATTTAGGGCTCCCTAGATCTTTTATCTCAAATTCAGTGGCAAGAGCCTTTTTAATTTTGCAAATTTCATCAGAATCATCCCCAGTGAGGATGATATCATCCACATACACAACTAGGACAGTTGTCTTTTCATTAGACCTCTTTGTAAATAGAGTATGATCAGTGTGGCATTGGTGGAAGCCATGCCTCTTTATGAAGTTAGAGAATCTTCCAAACCATGCTCTAGGGGATTGTTTGAGGCCATACAAGGACCTTTTTAGTTTGCATACATCACCCTTATTGCCTAGGGATTCAAACCCAGGAGGGAGATGCATGTAAACCTCCTCATTCAAATCTCCATAGAGAAAGGCATTTTTTATATCTAGTTGAGTCAGAGACCAATCTAGATTAACAGCAACACTCATTAGGATTCTGATAGTATTAAGCTTAGCAACAGGGGCAAAGGTTTCATGATAGTCAATACCATAAGACTGAGTGAAACCTTTTGCCACAAGTCTAGCTTTATATCTATTGAGTGATCCATCAGCATTGTATTTAAGGGTGAAGATCCACCTACACCCCACAGGGTGTTTCCCTTTAGGTAGAGAGGAAATATCCCAAGTGTTACTTTTGGTGAGCAGTCTTCCACTCAGGAACCTTTAAGGCATCATGGACATTTTTGGGAATTTGTATGATGTCCAGACTGTCTGTAAAGGCCACATATTGAGGAGATAACTTGTCATAGGACATGAAGTTGTACAGAGGATGAGCTGTACAACTCCTTGTCCCTTTTCTTTTAGCAATAGGTAGTTCCCCCATAGGGGACTCATTTTCTTGATCACAAGAGGTGTCAGAGTCCTGATAATCAGTGCTATTTTGATCATCAGGACTTTTATCCTCTGATGTGTGATCACTATCATTAGGGCTTTCTTCCTCATAAACTTCAGTCTCTGGATTTTGAGAGAAGGCCTTTCTTTTTCTGGTATAGACAATGATGTCAGGTTTAGGAGCATTTTGCTCCTCATTAGTAGTATTTTTGGTCTGATCATAAGTAGTCTGGTCATGATCTACCTCATTTTCACAAATAGTTCCAGAATTCTCAAGAACCTCAGTAGGACAGGTATTCCAAGATTCATAGTGATCTTGAAAATTCTCCCCCTGACTTTCATTGTCATAGAAGGACTGATCCTCTATAAATGTAACATCCATAGAAGTATAGTACTTTCTAATACTGAGGCAGTAGCATTTGTATCCTTGTTGGGAGGATGAATACCCAACAAAGATACATTTGATGGATCTGGGATCAAGTTTCCCTCTGTTTTGAGGGTGTATGTGTACATAACAAATACATCCAAAGACCTTAAAGTCAATGGTGCTTATAAAGTGAGTACCAGGGTGTGCCTCTTGTAGCACTTGAATAGGAGTTTTGAACTTTAGAATCCTTGAAGGTATTCTGTTAATGAGGTAAGTGGCTGTTAAAACAGCCTCTCCCCATAGGAATTTGGGAACTTTCATAGTGAACATGATTCCCCTAGCAACCTCCAATAGGTGCCTATTTTTCCTCTCAGCCACCCCATTTTGTTGGGGTGTATCAACACAAGTACTAATATGGATGATTCCCTTTTCAGAGAAGAAAGAGGCAAGGCTCTTTTCAAAATACTCCTTCCCATTGTCAGTTTTGAGTACTTTAATTCTAGTATCAAACTGATTTTCAATCATGGTGTAGAAGTTTTTGAAGATGGAGCCTGCTTCTGATTTCTCCTTTAGGAGAAACAACCAAGTAACCCTGCTATGGTCATCAATAAAGCTAATGAACCACCTTTTTCCAGTGATGGTCCTCTGTTTTGAGGGACCCCATATGTCACTGTGAAATAATGAGAAAGGGGTGGAAGGTGTATACATACTTGCAGGGAAGTTAGTTCTAGTATGTTTAGTGAGTTGACAAATTTCACAACGTAGAGAATCAATCTTTATTCCATTAAACATATTAGGATACAACCTTTTTAAGTACAAAAAATTTGCATGCCCTAGTCTATAGTGCAGAAGCATAACATTAGTACAAGATGAAGTACTTCTACAACTAATAGACAATCCTTTAGGGATGTTGTCAATGCAAAGTCTAGAGTAGGGAGTCTTGAAGATGAAAAGTCCATATCTAATATCAGCACTGCCAATCTCCTCCATTGAACTCAAATCCTGAAATTTACAGCCATTAGTATGGAAAATCACAGAGCATTTAGTGTCATTTATGAACCTACTAACAGATAATAAGTTACACTGTAAGTTAGGGACATAAAGAACATCTTTCAAAGTGATTTTTTCACTTAAGATTATGTTTCCAGTTCCAAAAACTTGGGAAATGGAACCATTAGCAATTTTAACATTATGAGGCTGAGTGCATTTTAAAAGTTTCACAAATAGCTCTGGATTTCCAGTCATATGGTTTGAGGCACCAGAGTCCACAATCCATATGTTTCTAATAATTTGATCCCCAGAATAGGCATTAAAACACACACCTGTATTAGCCATGGAGACATTGCCATGAGGAGTAGCAGTCTGTGCATTTTGAGCAGACAGAAGCCTTTTAATGGCTTCAATCTGTTCCATGCTAAAATTGCCATCAGACTTTTGTTCCTCAACATTAGCAAGTCTACCAGAGCTTTCAGATGTGTGATTAGGCCTAGAGGACTTCCAGTTGGCTGGTTTCCCATGGATTTTCCAGCAGGTATCCTTGGTGTGACCAGTCTTTTTACAATGATCACAGACTGGTCTAACACCTTTGGACTTCTGAGTTGGACAAGCAGTGCTTTTAGTAAAAAGAGCACTAGTTTCAGTGGATGGAACAGGGTTAGACACCCCATTTAACATAAGTTTTCTTCTGCTTTCTTCATGCTTTATGTCAGCAAATACACTTTTGATTAAAGGAAGAGGTTTAGAGCTCATTACTCTACCTCTTACATCATCAAGAGATGAATTTAGGCCCATCAAGAATTTGAATATCCTTCTTTTCTTTAATGGCCTTATAAGTCTTGGCATCATCACTAGATTGCCAAGTTATGTTTTCAAAAGCATCAAGCTGCTGCCAAGATCTTGACAGGAGGTTGAAATAGTCAGTAACTGACATCTCCCCCTGTCTTAGATCATGCAGCTTTGATTCAATTTCATATTGCTCAGAGGTGTTATCTCTTTTTGAATAGAGATCAGCAGCATTAGTCCAGATTTCCTCAGCAGTATCATAGAGGATGAAGTTCTCTGCAATGTTAGGAGTCATGGACCCCAGCAAGATGGACACCACATTGTTGTTTTCCACCCTCCATTTCTTGCTAGACGGATCCCCTTCTGCTGGAGCTTGGATCTCACCAGTGAGATATTCTTCTTTGCCCCTTCCAGTGATATAAAACCTCACTGTTCTGGACAATTGGAGATAATTGTCACCATTGAGTTTGTGACTGGAAAGTGGCATCAAAGAGGGTTCAGAGTTCCAGGGGGCAGTATTAGAGACTGCTTCATCCCTTGAGTTAACTTCTGAAGATTGCTCAGAGGCCATAAAGAAAGAGAGTGTAAGCAGACAAGAGTTTTGAGATCTTAAATCTCTGATACCATATAGAAAATATCACTTAGAGATGAGAAAGATAGGAGGAAACTCTAGTTTTATTGCTTAGATACTTATCGGGTAGATAAGAGAAGAGTACAATATATAGGAGAAGCCTCCAACGGCTATAAAAGTAAACCCAACGGCTATCAGCACAGTAAAAACAGTTTACTGTGGCTAGATAGATTAAGCACTAAACTAAGGCCAAAAAAGGGCAAAAAAGGCACAGAATAAGCACAAAACAGGTGCTGAAAAAGTCTAATAAGTCTAATAATTCAACATTATTGATATGTTTGAATGAATTACACAGCAGGCCTATTGCCTCTTTAAATAATAAAAATAACAGAAACCCTAGCCGATCTAAACTCCTAGAATTTAGGAGAAAACGACCAAAGCCCTAGGCGGCAATACTCTCCAAACTTAACCTCCAAGAAACAAGAATGTTAACACACAAACCCTAACACCACATGGTTTATAATTAAACCAATAATAAATGACAATAACACCCTTCTATTCAACACTTATCTTTTGACATATAGAGACATAGCACCTATTCTGTAGGAACAGATCAGAACTTTTGTAACTGAGTTGTAATAATTTAAAGTCGATCGTCTCTGTTGCGTCCACTTGCCCCTACATCTTTTGGCATGCACATGAAAGAGGCAAAGAGGGGAAATGATTTCTCTCATTTTATGCATAGCAGGCCCCAATACAAGGCTCATATGAAGGCTATTAGCTCTTTGACAGAATGCACCCTTGCTAATTGCCTAGTTGTTTGGGTTGTCAGGAATCTCAGCTTGGATATTTTACAATGCTTCCCATGACATGAACACAATATCAATAGTAATTGTGTCTTAATCACGCAGAGAGACTAATGTGACCCCATTTAATCCAGGGACTTGTGCAAATGAGGAATTGGTATCTTCGCTTTCCAACTATATTGCAAGCTAGTGAGTGTACTATAGAAATGCTGAGAGGCCAATATGCTCATTCAGTTGGTTGCTATCCGGAGGCTACTTTTCATTTTCTTGAGGCTTCAAAGGTAACTTGGATAGGCTGTGGTCCATACACTTGAATTTCACTTTTAGTGTTGTTTGACGTACACCAAAAACATAAATATCATCTTGCTGTCCTTTTCTTTTTGCATGATGCTTTACATTAAAGAGAGAGAGAGAGAGAGAGAGAGAGAGAGAGAGAGAGGACCTGGGCCATGATATCCTCAATTTTACGTAATGGCAATGATATCCTCAATTTTACGTAATGTAACTGGAAAAAATGATGAAATGCTTTATTTTTTTCAAGTATGTGGCTTTTTAGTATACTCTAATAGTTACGCAACTTAAAAAAACAATATAGCTTGAGTCGATGATACCTTGCCCTTCCTTCTTCGTCTCATCTGACTCCGTACTAGGTCTTTTTACTGAATGGGAAAGATAGTTTGCAGCACCAGTATTCCTCCAAACTTTTGCAAAACATGGTTTTGTCTTCAATTATATTTTTGCGCGTCTCAGATATCAATGCATTTAGAGGTCCTTAAAATGCCGCCTGGGTCTAGCATTACGGTTTAATCTTGAAAGCCTGAAGTCATCTGGTAGCAATTATTTTTTTATAATTATTTATTTTATGGGGCGGGAGCTTGGGAGGTAAACATTTGTCTTATGTTTGTCATAGATAAAGAATCTTGTGTCAGTATTTCATTTAAAGCTCAATTTGTTTTAAACTTTACTCTGCTCCTTTCGATATCATATTCAGACTACGGAGAGTAGATCAATGCAAGCCATGTGCAATATCTATGCAGCAGTTTCTTACATTTGCCTTGGTGATGCCGAATCTTCAGCAAAGGTAAAAGCACATCCTTTTTTGTTTAGAGTATGCCGTTTGCCTCTTTCTCCATACATAGCTCTCCACCCTTTAATTGAATTGTTTGTTTGTGTAGGCTCTTGATTTGATTGGACCCATTTACAGAGAAATTGATTCTTTTGTCGGGGTGCGAGAGAAAACTAGTGTTCTATTGGCCTACGGGCTTCTTTTAACTAGACAGCAAAATCTTCAGGATGCAAGGTGATCTTTTTTCTCTCTCTCTCTCTCCCCCCTCCCTCTCCCTGTAGATAGAGTAAGATGGGGCATATGATGTATTTGTTGGAAATGGCTGTTTTACCCTTTGTTACTGTAGCTAATTATGTTCCTTTTTTGCCCTCAGTATTTGTCCTTAATCTTATATTAATTAAGGGTTAATTAGGGGTGCGATAGAGCTGTTAGTTTGTTCTCTTCCTAGTTGTTTCAAATGCTGGGCCATTGTACTTTTATCACCGTTGGAACAGTGTTCCCAACACTCTCTTTCATCCAACTAGCCGTTGGATCCCTTCCTAAAGTGTATTTAAGGAAGTGGTAGTTGTAATAACATTTAATGAGCTTTCTATTCTAATAATACAAGAATACTTTCCTCATTGCTTTATTTCTCGTAGTATTCTCTAATTAGGGAGGTAGACAGACCTTTGCGACTTCCACAAACTGTAGAATTATGCTTTTGAAGTAGGTAGGTTGAATCTTTTTTTTGGCAAGTAAAATCACACTTTAGGTGATGGAGGTGTACATGGCTGCCTTTTTGTCACCTTTAGCTTCACCGGGGGGACCACCATTAAGTCAATCTCTTGAACATCCTGCTACTGAGGAGGCCTAAAATAGTAATTGTATGTATTGACGTGTCATTGCATATCCTCTTCTTATGTGTAAATTAACGTATTTCTTCGATAAGGAGATTGAGGGTTCTGCTCCTTTTGGGGTTTGTCCACGATTGTTGTGGATGGACCGGCGAAATGATCTCTGTCTTGTTATGAAAAAGAAAGAAACAGAGCATTGGAAAGGTGATACTTAGAAAAATCACTTTGAAACAGAGTTCAGGAATTACCCCCTTTTTTTGGATAAGCAAAAGGTGATATAGTTAAGATGAAAATCACTTCAAGTTTAGAAGAGATACTAGAGCACTAAATCTTCAAACTCGCACAATCTTGAAAATGACTTTATTACAAACTCGTCTCATTCCTTGTGTAATTTATGCAGAATTCGACTGGCATCTGGTTTGCAAATAACGCACAGTCATGTTGGAAATATTCAACTCGTGTCACAGTATCTGACGGCACTGGGGGGCTTGGCTCTTGCATTGCATGACGCTGGTCAAGCGAAAGAGATCTTGAGATCCTCCCTTACATTGGCAAAGAAGCTCTATGATATCCCCACTCAGATATGGATATTGTCAAATTTGACAGGCATGAAACACCCCCTGTACCTTAGGCCCTACTGTTCAGTAATTTATGTATTCTCGTTCTTATGTACTCCCTCCGTCCCATAATATAAGGCTTTTTGGCCATTTCACACAGTTTAAGAAAACTTAATAAATTAGTTATTTTTTAATATTTCATTGCAAAATATTGTATTGTTTTCAGGGACTGACTAATAATATTACATTGTTTAGTGTGAAAATGAAAACAGTGCATTTAATATTGTATTGTTTTGTGAGAAAGACTTATATTTTGGGACACCACTAAAAAGCCAAAAAGACTTATATTACGGGACGGAGGGAGTAGTAATATATCTCAAGACAGCTTAGCTGGCCTAATATGTGTGTATGTTGATATGCAGCTTTGTACCAGCAATTAGGGGAGGAAGGGAATGAAACGGAAAATGACGAGTATCAAAAGAAGAAAGTGAATGACTTGGAAAAAAGAATTGCAGATGCGTGTTCATCTGTACATCATATTGAACTGGTAAGGCACATGTATGTAAACATGTTATATATATTTATATGTATACTCTGTCTGGTGACAATTTCAATGTATTTAATGGAGAACAGGTTGACAAGGTAAAACTGCAAGTTAATCAAGCAAGTGAGTTTGAAATGAAGCGTGCATCGGCTGGAGGAGCTTCAACGAAAGTAGAGCTTGACATTCCAGAATCAATTGGTCTTCCAAACCCTTCTCCAATGCCTCCTTCCTCAAGGCTTATGGACGTCAACTTGGGCAGCAGGCTCTCGAGGCGAAAGCTGTAAATTAATGATGCTCCCCATTTCTAAGTTAATTGCTTACTGTATGTTAAATGTAGAAATGATGCAACTATGTGGGAATTTCCACAAGTATCTTTCATTCCTCATTCCTTTTTTGTCTACCATTTTTATGCCGATGTCAGTATACTAGACTCTTCATTTATAGTATTTCCCATTATCAAATTCAGGAGGAAAAAAAAAAGTAAAAAAATAAAAATCAAGCACCTTTAACCCCCATCCCCTACTTCCTACCTCCTAGCCCCCCTTCTAGCCCCACTTACCCCTGCCCTCAAAAATTGAAAATATTAACACCCTAAAAACCCCTAAATACCTAACTTATGTCCTATTCTAGCCCCAACTTACCCCTGTCCCCCTAAAATTAAAATACAAAACCCCCCGTCCGGCTCTAATCATTAAATCCGTAATGTCTGTATGTCAGGAACCTGAACCTTCGAAGTCTCGAATCAGGCTGAGCTTAGTGAACTAGCATACTTTAGCTAAGGAGTAGTATAAAATACTAGAAGTAATGATGTAATAAGTACTGAAATTGTTATCAATAAATTCTATTTTCTCTCATTGTCTAATCTCTCATTTCTCTTCTGCGTTCCTTTTCCCTATCTTCCCTGATTTCCTCTGTTTCTCCCCCCTAATTCCTCTCCTCTATCCCCAAATTTCATCTCAAAAACCCTAGTTAGGATCGAATCCTAACGTCTGGTATCAGAGCTTGCTGCTTGTGATCAACTGATTTTTTCGATTGATATATTTTTCCCCCAAATCCTGTTCAAGCTTTACAACAATGGAACCCCGTTTCATGGCTTTGTCGATCTATTGTGTTGAGATGTCTTCAAAATGGAGCTGTGTGTTTGATTCTGAGCCTATTCAAGGGAAAGATATGAGTGTTCAAGTTTATTACACAATCAATTCTACAGATGGAGGGATAAATTGGAGGCAGCCAACTATCGGTGACAAAGAATCATATGTTGACGATTTTCTTTGTGGACTGAAAATGGATCTTGTGGTAAGAGTGTTGGGATACAAATGGAATCCATGTAGATTGTCTGATGCATTTCGTAGGGCTGAAGAAACTCTAGGAAAAATGATGCAGATGAGGTCTTTGAAGAAATGTTCCATCCAAATTCTGTGAATATTGCTGAAACCCAAGGAGCTGAGGGTGTTTTTGGTGAGGACAATAATGGTGTGCTTGGTGTTTCCGGTCTTATGGCAACCAACGAGGATTTTAGCAGTATGCGTGATACAAAGCAATTGCATGCTACAGAAACAGTTATTGAAGGGAACAAGGTGCTTGGTGGAATGATTAAACCACCTTGTACACCTGGAGCTATTTTCATTTTCCCTTAGGCTAGGAATCACTTTGCTTGATGAGGTGGGACAACTTCATTCGTTGAGGTTTGAAGGTTTGAAGAATGCACAACTTATGTTCAATAAAATGTTACAACAATTTTCAACAAAACAGAAAAATGGGATTGTGGGATGTGAAGAATGGGAGCCGTCTGTGGTTGATTTTCCAAGCGATTTAGGCTCTAAAGCTGATGAAACGATAGTTGGTTTAGCCAATAGCTCATCGAAAATGATGTTTGGTGAGATGGGGGTGTTCATGTTCGATCCAAGCGGTAGTTCTTGGCACCGTAAGGGTTGTGGCTTTCATCAAATCAAATGGTGTGAAGCAAAATTGGGATAAAATGCCCAGCAATTTAAATGTTGAATTTTGGGTTGGTAAAGTGCTAATGTTCGTATTCGATCCGGTTGGTAGTTTTGTGTTCTATAATGGTTGTGATCCATTCGAGCACAATATAGCCTCTGTCATTTTTCCAAGAGTAACGGAGATAAGAACGGTTTTGATTTTTGGTTTGTCAAGCTTAATGCTGAATTGGTTGATATTATGGTCTTTTGGATGTATACACCTTGTAGATGTCATCAATAATGCAGCTTTTACACTTGTTGTCCTTCATATCGTTGTGGGTCTCACAAGGGAGGGAAATGAAAGTCACATAAAGCAGAATTGTTTGGATAGGCAGGGTTTACATTTGGAATTGGAATGATCTTTTTTTATCCCAAAAAGGGGGAAGAATTTGGAGAAGCAGCAAGGTTGGAATAAGACGACATTGAAGTTCATCGAGAGCCGCATTCACGCAAGTGTCGTCGTAAAAGATGCACTAGTTAAGACACTAATTCACAAAATGAAGTTTCCAGTGTGCTAATTTTTGCATTTCCCAAGCATGGACTGTTTGAGCATGCCTATCAAATATCCATTCCAAAAATTTGATTTCTTGGAACACATTGATCAATGGATATCAGCTGGATGGATTATTCATGCAAGGTTTGGAACGAATTCTAAAGTTTAAGAGGTTGGGACAAAGTTCGTGGGATACAAATTAATACACGTGTAGATGGAGAATGTAATGAAGCTGCTAAGTGGTCTTAAATTGATGCAACATTCTGGAGTGAAACCAGATTGTAAAGGTGTTCTGGAAAACAAAAAGGATGATGCCTTTATCATGTCAAAAAATGTGGTTTTGGATTATATCATACTTGTCGTTAGCTTCACATTTTATACAACCGTTGAGGGTGAATCGGATTCAATATCAGAAGTTACTTTTGCAATTGTAGAGGTTGATGGTGGATTTATTGGTCAGAAAAATTGGGTGGGTTAGCCTGTAGAGTGCAGTACATTGATTGTTCATAGCTGGCGGATGGGTTGGGTTGATTGCTACAAAAATGGGATTTGAAGACATTGGATGCAATAGTGAGGCACCCTTGCAAGTTGTGACTGTTGTTAGGCTTTTTGGAACAAGATTAACTACATTGGCATTGTCCTATTCGATGCTGAAGAACCATGTCCTTGTGGTTATTCAGGGAACGTATGATATATAGTGGGGAATTTTGTATGGAATCCGGGTCAATGTGTCTTTTTCGTTTACATCCTTTTGATGACAATGGTGATAATGGGAGATGATGAGAATGTTGATAATGAGAGATAATGGGATGTTTTGGTCGTTGTGGTTGGCATGGTGATACCTCGAGCTACAAATGAGAAATGGTGTTTTTGATGTTTGGATTTTTTTTCTATATCCCTTAGGACAAGGATGTTTTAAAGGGGAAGGAGATGTCAGAAACCTGAACCTTCGAAGTCCCGAATCGAGCTGAGCTTATTGAACTAGCATAGTTTAGCTAAGGAGTAGTATAAATAAATTCTAAAAGTAATGATGTAATATGTATCGAAATTGTTATCAATAAACTCTATTTTCTCTTATTGTTTAATCTCTCCTTTTTCTTCCGCGTTCCTTTTCCCTTTATATCCCCAAATTTCATCTCAAAAACCTTAGTTAGGATCGAATCCTAACACTGTACAACGATTCTCACGAAACACATAGGTAGGATTAGATTAAGTTCACCGTTTTCCTTAAATATAAATCCTTACCGTAAGTTCAATATTTATTTTAAAAAAAATATCTAAAATATTTCGTAATTATTGTTTTCCTATTTTAATTTCCTCGTAATTATTACGGATTTATAATTTTGATTTACAAGTCAATTACATATAATCATTCTTTTTTTATTAGACATATAATCATTCATAATCGATATTTATGGATTTAATTAATATGATACATGTTGTGAATATAAGACAAGCGGAAATTTTATTATAGAAAAGCAACAAAACACACAGAGGCACACTGTGTAAAATATAAATCTCATGTTTTTACGTTTTTACCTTTCTTATAAAAAATTTCATTGATGAACCATTTATGACATGGTGATCCTGGACCACTATAAAACCACCATAAAACAAGATAATACTACTTTCCTTCTAAAATAAAATAAAAATAAAATAATATCAAACGTAAACCCTGAAAAAATAACGAAACCTTTCCAGATATATATATAAATAATAAAAGTATTAATAATATTTGTACCCAAAAAAAAATAAAAAATATTAATAATAATAACGAAAAGAGAGGGGAAAAAAATGCCTTCGGGCCCACACAAACAAAGACGGCGGTAAGTACACCGGGCTTTGTGAAAGTCTGAAGAAACAATTGTGTTCTTCTTTCCCGTCCAGATTCATAGCTTTCTGTCTGAATCTCCTATCTCCCTTCAAAAACAGGAAAACTGCTACTAGTATACTAATAAATTTTTTTTTTCTTTCTTGAAAGCATTATTAATCTAAATAAATTCTGTAGATAAAATACGTATCAAAAGAGCAGAGCAATAATCAGGGTGTAACAATTGTTTGAAAAGAAATTCAAGGAGCTTGAAGATGCAGGCTCCAATGGCTTCCAGATGCATTAGGGCTAGCGAATTCTTACTCAGGAACCGCTATTCTGTGCGTTATTCACGTAATCCTTTCCTCACCGATAGAATTCGATTGCCTCACACCGGTTTGCTTGCCGTAGATGGCGTTAATTTTGCAAGACAGCTCTCAACTGCCAATAACAACCGGTGGAATTCGTCCCCTACTCATCCTACTGTTCTCAAACGCATTAATGCTTTCGTCTCCAACTCTCCTCCCACGGGCTCCTCCCAAAGTCATGTACTTTGCTGCTCTTCTCCTTCTTTTATGTTTGTTTCATCGTATTTTTATGTGTATTAAGTTGAGATTATTTCGAGGAATTCTGGTGCAGGGAGCCGGGACTCCCAATGGATATACTGCGGCGACGTTTTCGACCGCCACGAGTGGTGACAATGTGAAGAATAAGGCGGAGATCGTGAAGCAATCGGGAGTCAAATCCGGGGAACAAATTTCGGATGCCAGAATCCTTCAAACGTTAGCTAAGTACTTGTGGATTAAGGACAATTACGAGTCTCGCTTGCGTGTTATTGCTGCTTTGGGTTTCCTAGTGGGCGCCAAGGTAGCTAGAAGCTGACTACACAATCATTTTAATTCATGTTTTCTCAACAAAAACTAATTAGTTAACTCAGTGATTGTATTGTTTAGGTAGTGAATATTCAGGTGCCATTCTTGTTTAAGCTTGCGGTTGACTGGTTATCAACAGCCACTGGTAACGCTGGTGCATTTGCTGAATTTACTGCTGCTAATTCAACCATGCTAGCTCTTTTCGTTAGCCCAGCAGCTGTCCTGATTGGGTATGGAATTGCTCGTACCGGGGCCTCTGCTTTCAACGGTACTTCACTATGAAGTAATTGCTAATGCTTGTCTTGAATGTCATGGATAATGCTTGTCAGTTTCTTCTTAGGGATTTCATATTGCTTGGATGTGAACTTGACTTCTTGATTTTACTAACCATGGTGTCTGCTTGTTTACAGAACTGCGAACTGCTGTCTTCGCTAAAGTAGCCCTGCAAACGATCAGAACAGTTTCCAGAAAGGTAATGAATTTCACAGTAACTGTTAATGGAGAATGACTTAAGAATTGGATGTTATAGTTACCTGTTGGCGGTGAGAAGAATGATCACACTAGTAAATAATTTGAACTTGTCTTGCTGAGGTCTTTTTTTATTACTTGCCACTAAAGCAGACTTTGCCCACTAATAATTTGTAATGGAATCCCTTGTTTTATAGCAACTATTGTTTCCATTCAACTATTTTTACATATTTCAGCTTTATCTTCTTTAGATACTTCACTGATGAACTGGCTTTTGGATCTTCTGCAGGTTTTCTCTCATTTGCATGAACTGGATTTGCAATATCACCTAAGGTATCTCTTGAAATGACACCATTATGTTTGCTGTTCGATTTTCCTTATGATGTTCAACATATGTGAGCCCTAATTATATCCTAGAGTTTGAATCACTCTGTCGTCTTTTCATTTTTATCTAATGCCTGATTTCAACCCTTTCTTTCTTTTTGTGACTTTAACCTTTTTTTTAACCCTCTTTCCTTTTCCTTTCTTCTAGAGCAAAGAGGGGATTGGACCCTTTCTCTAGTTGCGCTATCTTTTTAGACTTTATCTTCTAATTCTATGATAATCCGGTACTTTGGCTTGAGCATAGGATGATGTAACTGATGTTACTTGCTTTATCAGTTGGGTCCTTTTACAGTGAGCTATACTGAGAGTTTTCTTGAGCAAAATGGGTGTTGGTTCAGCAATGCCTATAATCCCTAGACTGAGCTTTGTCCTCGAAAAAATATTTTCAAAAATGTCCCAGTTTTCATTATTTTTCTTTCCTTTCTTTTGTGTTTAGACGAAATTTTACGGGCAAAAATGCTCAATTCCTGCAGCTTTTATAGAAAACACATGCACACAAAGATAAGTAGGTGTGTATGCATTAGTCCAAACAGGCTCCTTTAAGGATGTGAGAATTAAAGCAATGAGAGAAAGTATTCCTTATTATTTAGATTAGAAAGCTCATTACATCCTAATGACCAAAGCACATCTTAATATAGAGGGCTGGTCCAACGGCTCGAAAAAGGAAAGCAGGAAACCCTGTTGCAACGGCTAGTTGGACACTGTTTCCTGTTCTAGGAAACAGCCAAAAACAAGAAAACTTAGCCACTAATTTATAATATAATTAGGGCTAATAAACAACTATTAAAAGGCTATTAAAAGACTAATAAAAGATAGATAAAAGAATAACTAAGGAACCATATAATTTAACAAAGCATATCCCTGGCTTAAAAATACTGTAACAGACACTTTTTTGGACATGTTAAGTAATAATGTGCTCATATTATTGTTTCGTCAATTTGAAGTCGGGTTACTGAGTCTGAGTCACAAAACAGACAATCTGATTATATGCTTGTGTGGAGGTTAAAAGATGTGATTGTAAAGTAACAGCTAGCTGATTATTATTAATTTTTTTTCCTGGGTTGACTGTGCAGTCGGGAAACTGGGGCTCTTAATAGAATTATTGATCGTGGAAGCCGTGCTATTAATTTTATTCTGTCTTCAATGGTGTTTAATGTGGTGCCAACCATATTAGAGGTATGTTATGGTGTCCTTGTTGTCTCCTTTCTTGAAACATATTCTTGAAAATTGTTTGAGGTTAGACAAATTCTGCGAGATATTTATTTCAGGCGTCTCTTACAATCTTCTGTCTATGTTTTCGTTTAATTTTTTCTTTAAGTTTTTTTGCTATTGGAACAGCTTTAACGTGGAGCTTTCAGATATCTATGGTATCAGGTATTCTTGCATACAAATTTGGTGCACCGTTTGCATGGATCACTTCTCTTTCGATGGCTGCATACATAGCTTTCACCTTCAGTGTGACAAAGGTATTCTAGCTTTCTCTTAATTTTCTATAGGAGCCTCGTTCTTCTGTTATGTGTTTTTTTGATTGTCTTCTTTACTGAAGATCTCATCTTTAGTGTTACTTGTATGCATATCTTATGATCAGAAAATTCTCGACCTTGAGAGGGTCTAATTCTTTTCCTTTTGGAAATCTAATTTGTTTGTGATTTGTTTCAACTTGCTATTTTAGTGGAGAACCAAGTTTAGGAAAATAATGAATGCAGCCGATAATGATGCAAGCACAAGGGCCATTGATTCTCTTATCAATTATGAGGTGAGCATGCTTGCAATATGCTTTTGGGCCCTTCTTTTCTTCTTTTCTCTGCATATGTTAACTTTAATGCCCTTGTGTATATCTTCTTTTGATGTTACCTTATGTGCCTTTGGGCCCCTCTTTTTCTTTCTTTTCTTTCTGAGGTTAATAACCTGTATCTGCATATGTTGACTGTAATTCCCTTGTGTATATCTTCTTTTGATGTAACCTTCAGACAGTGAAGTACTTCAATAACGAGGCTTTTGAAGCTGACAAGTATGACGAATACCTGAAAAGTAAGTTCTGTTTCTAAATGTTCTGTTTCATTGCAATTCTTTCCCTTTTACCTTCAAATTTTTGCCCTTTAGATTTGTTGGGCGCAATTTATTCTGATGACCCTGAACGTTGTAGGGTATGAAGATGCTGCCTTGAAAACACAGCGGAGTCTTGCATTCTTGAATTTTGGCCAAAATATCATTTTTAGTCTTGCCCTATCAACGGCTATGGTGTTATGTTCAAATGGAATTATGGCTGGCCAGATGACTGTTGGCGATTTGGTAGAGTATTTTATTTATTCATTTGCATAATTTAGTTTTTGTTTTTGAGTGATGAAGATTTGCTAAACCAAGCTTATTTTCACAAAGGTCATGGTTAACGGGCTGCTGTTCCAACTATCTCTTCCGCTCAACTTCCTAGGCAGTGTGTATCGTGAAACAGTTCAAAGTTTGGTGGATATGAAGTCCATGTTTCAATTGCTTGAGGTATTGAAAGGTTTGGGCCAAAAAAGCTCCTTCGATTCTTAACTGTTGAAAACTATTCCTTAAATGTCTGCATTATATACATTTCAGTACAATATGTTCGTTATTCTTCACGCCAGAAACTTAGGAAGCCTAAACAGTAAATATGTAGGGGTAGTTTGTTACAATATACATTTCAGTACTGAAATGTATTGTATAATGCAGCACATTTCAGTACTGCATCATATATTCCTTAAATGTCTGCATTATATACATTTCAGTACTATGGAATGTATCAGTTTATATAACCCTTTATTCTTCTTGTGTGCTGTAATTGGCCAAATTAGAATATGGAATACAACATAGCAAATTACCCAACAAAAACTCTAGTTAGTATCCTTGGAGGATCTTTAGTTGAAACAATAAGATGTACTAGATAATTCAGCTTTGGCATGAGCACATCTCCACTATTGTTGTGAGTTTATACTGTCTGATGTAATTAAGTAAGAAAATTTTGAGGAACAACTTGTTTATTACTTGTTTTATTAGAGAGATAGAAAGCAGAAAGAAACGGCTTATGAAATCAAATGTATAAGATGACTATTCCGTTAATGTTTTTGCTTAGATTATGTAAGCACCAGATTCTGTTCTTAGGTGAAGCTTAGATGCAATTCATGAATATTCTCATTTTCGTCTTCTAATAAGTTATATAATCCTTCTATATGAGTCTCCTCAATGTATTGAATTCTCTGCATCTATATACGGATTGACAAATTCTTGCACCTGCACCAGCATCCACTCCGGTCCCTGCACATAGACATGCATTATGTGACCTCTATTTCCATATATGAGAAAACCTATAGGTATGCAGACTTTGCTAGTAGTTCCTTGGTTCTTACAAATTTATGTATTTGATGTTTGTAGGAGAGTCCACAAATCCGAGATGTGGATGGTGCAAAGCCTCTTGAGTTTAAGGGGGGTAGTCTTCAATTTCAAGATGTTCATTTCAGGTATGTCACTGGTGCTCAAATCGTTTGTTAAATTATGAAATGTATATGCTCTCTTGAAGCTTTAAAGGGTAAGCTACTTAGGGGAATTCGAATAGGAAATGATGATCGACATTGCGTTTAAGCGCTTCATAGTGGAAGAAAGTGCCGTTCAGTAAATTAAGTTGGCATGCTGTTCAGTAAATTAAGTTGGCATGCTGTTGTAGAATTAAGATATATATGAGTGTTTTCAGTGTCCTAAGTCAATGTAGTTAAAATCGGCATATATCATCCATAAAAAATTCTATCCTTGTACCCATAAATCGATGTACTGTTACAAAAAGCAAGTAAAACATTGAACTCTGTACACCATCCATCTAAAATAAAATTAGGCAGCATTCCATTATTACTGTGAATTGTGAAAGATAGTGCACTTAGTGGAACAGTTGAATTGGCATATGAGTTGTGAACGGAGGTCCTTGCTTGCTTGCTTTCTTAACATGAAATTATTCTTGAATTGAACACTATGCAAAAGCACATAACATTTTCCCATCTTTTAATGAAAAGAGAAGGTTATGTGGAATTTGTGGTCTAAGATAGTAATTTTTTAGATTCTTTATATAGTTCTGGCATTTTTTAACATGAAGAATTCGGTGTTATCTTACTATCCTCACATTTCCCCCCCTAGTTTAGTGGATGGTTTTTCTCTGATAATTTGGTTGTTGGAAACATCACCTATTTATTTTGATGTATACTCGTCATTCCTGTTATAGAGAAATACTATACATTCTCCCTGTCAGAATTCTTTCTGTATGGTATGCAGATTTCTCTGTAATGTATCCAGTTTCATGATGTCATGCTTATATTTTGTTGCAGTTTGAGCAGTATATTTATAACTGCTGCCTTCCATTTGATTGCTGAAAGCTGATGTTTTGCACTTATTTTCTTTCATAGCTATATTCCGGAGAGAGAGATTCTTGAGGGAGTATCTTTTTCCGTGCCAGCTGGGAGAAGTGTAGCTGTTGTTGGAACCAGTGGTAGTGGTAAGGCTCTGTCCAATGAAATTTAGGCTTGCTGTCACTAATTAGGTCACATTAAATTCATTTTCAAACATTTTGATAATTAATATCATATTTTTGAAAGCTGCATCCAATAATTTGATGAATAATATTTCTGAATTTTCTTATGCACTTAAAAGGTTCAAGTGCCATTGCCTTGTTTTCTATGCATGCAACTCATTCAACTCTAGCAGAACGTAGAAATCTCAGCAAACCTGAAAATTTTAAATTGAGCTGATGAACGTGAGATCAGAATTCATGCATAAGTTTGTAAAGTCAGACTGGGAATTCCTAATGGCAACAATGGCTGCGTGCTGTCTTTTGTTCAATTGTTTTGACTGCTGCTTGATGTTCGGTGCGTAGAATACTTGCTTAGAGTTTACCTTCTGGTGGTCTTGTACAGGAAAGTCTACCATACTCAGATTGTTGTTCAGATTTTTCGATCCTGATTCTGGAAAAGTAAGTCAGGAGTAACGGAGTATTCACCTTAAACTATTTTTAACTTTATAGTTTCTTTTTCATTTATGTGCTAAAACTTGTTTCTAAAAGAGAGGGGGGGGTTTGTAGAGGCTCTGCATAACTCTTTTTAAATATTACTTCAACATTCCTCACTTTAGCATATGGCTGTTCAACAGATAACAATTGATGGTCAAGATCTTCGTGGGGTGACCCTTGACAGTCTTCGGAAGTCTATTGGTGTTGTTCCACAAGATACTGTAAGTTTGAAATATTTACGAGGTTATCTATCTCTTTTAACTTTGGTACACATTTTGGTTTGTAACACCGTACATGGGTGATTCAAGAAACTTCTATGTATTGTAGGTATTGTTTAATGATACCATTTATCACAACATCCATTACGGTCGACTTTCAGCAACAGAGGAGGAGGTTGATGACAATTTTTTATTTTTAATTTTATCAGTTTCTATCTCGTGCGACTTAATCTTGCATGTCCTCAATTGCTGTATTCGTTGTTTAGGTTTATGAAGCTGCCCGCAGAGCGGCGATTCACGATACTATCATGAACTTCCCAGAGAATTATTCAACTGTTGTAGGGGAACGTGGGCTAAAGGTAAGGGCATGTTTCACGAGAAGGGTGTTCTGTTTTCTTGATATGGAATCTCTTTTTTTGTTTCTATGCATATCAGATATAAGTGCATGGGGGAACCTGGTCGTTAACCATGACATGGAATCTCTTTTTTCGAGTCATGATATTGTCACTTTAAATCCTGCTTTCTTCCTCTTTCTGGTCAAATCATATCCTGTACAGGGAGATTTTGTTCCCCGCCTTGTCTTTATTAATTTCTCTGCTATATACTTGCTGGTTAGTTTGATAAATCAATGTCTGAGGGACAGCTGTACGTTCGGTTGTTTAGTCAGTGCAATTGAAGGCAATTAATATCGGCCACCAATTGGAGAATGAAATATACTGAATCTTTAGAGAATATGGACTCCTAATCCTCTTTTTTCTTTCGTGCAGTTGAGTGGAGGTGAGAAGCAAAGAGTAGCCCTTGCTCGTGCATTTTTAAAAGCGCCAGCTATATTGTAAGATACTTTGCTGAAGTAGTAGATTCTATTAAAACAAGTATAGGGTTCTGTCTCTTGTGCCTTGTGGTGCTTTTAAGTTTTCAAGCCTGTGATAAAACGATTTATCGTTTTCACTGTTATGAATGTTTTTTTAATTTCCAGGGGAGTTGAATGCAGTAGTTTGATTATAATATAGTTGATAGTCGAATTCGGATGATGTCTCTTTGAATAGGTGCTTGAATAAAATTGTTGTTTGTTTATTTTCAGGCTTTGTGATGAAGCTACTAGTGCACTTGATAGCACCACTGAAGCAGAAATTTTAAGCGCATTAAAGTCCCTATCGAATAACCGTACTTCAATTTTTGTTGCACACAGGCTTACAACAGCCATGCAATGTGACGAGGTATGCCTGAATCACAATCAGCAATTTCTTATTTTGAATCATCATGCAATATATATACAGTTTCCGGTAGAAAATATTCAATGAATAACACTGCCGAATTATCATTTGGAATTGGATTATAGATTGTAGTACTGGAGAATGGGAAAGTAGTTGAACAAGGGCCACACGATTATCTCTTGTCGAGGCCTGGGAGATATGCTCAACTCTGGGCACAACAGAATAGCACTGTTGACTATCTTGACACTGCTGTAAAATCCGAAACATGATCCATCTGCCTCGAGGTTTCCCTTTGCTAACAGGTACTTTTTTTGCTCCTCTTTGCTAACAGAAAATTCTGCTGCTTGCACTGGTTACCATAATACTACTATTCAAATTTATTGTTTCTTCACGAATTCTTCATCTGTATATTTAAGAAGAAGAAAGTGTGACGACTGACGAGAGAGATGGTTGGTACCCCAGATCAATGCAAGTTGCTGCTTTGTTTCTATAAAGCCTGTTTTTTCAAGGATTTTTTTTCTTTTTCTTTTTCTTTTTCTTTCCTGAAAATGCAATTACACCCCAGCTTTCAATGGAGCTGGGTTTTGATTCTTTAGATTTGATCACACGTCCTCTATATATGTATACATAGCACGATTGACCTAATATTATTTATTTTATTTTATTTACTGTTGATTTACTAGAATATAAAATTATGTTGTTATTGATGAAAAAATATATAATCTTGAACAATCGTGGTGTTCGAAGTAATTTTTTGAATACCGAAAGCAATTATGGGCGTGGTGCTTGAAGTAATTTTTTGAATGCCGGAAGTAGTTGTGGTGTCAATAGAAACCTTTTTTTTTTAACCTAACAATGGTTTAAATGAAATATTGATTTTGATGTTTTATCTAGTTTAGTCCACAAATTAATTTTACTTGGTCAACCTTGCAAAAAAAAATAAAAAATTTACTTGGTCAAATCCATTAACTAATTTTACTCAACAAAATTTTTCAACAATTTCATTCAAGTCATCAACCAATTAGGGTTTATTGTTACTATTTCTCGGTTTGATCACAGTAATTAGGGTTTATTGTTAAAAATAATAATTTGAATGGTGAAATATTTAAACATGACAATGGAATTTTTTATTAGATAAGAAATAAAAGTGTTTATTCCACTATAATTTTAATTTCTCTTTTATTTAATTATAAAAATGAATATACCTTTTGATGTCAACGTCAAAAAATCGTAATTCTTTCACCATATTTTTTCCTTTTTTACGTTCTCTTTATTTAGACATCTAATTTCATATATTTTTCGATATAATTTCAAGACCATTTTCAACAAAAACAATGAAACGGTGGAACACTGGAATTGTCGATTTGAAGTCAATTTCACTGTACTGAACAATTACGGGTGGCCCAAAAAAACCGGAACCGGCGAACCGGACCGGCGGTTCGTGTAACCGGTGGTTAGGTGGCCCGGCGGTTCACCGATTTTGGGACGGTTCGGGTATTCAACTAACCGGAACCGGGCCGGGAACCGGCGGTTCAACCAGCCCGGCAGGAACCGTAACCGGAACCGGACCGGCTCCAACGGCTACTTTTATTTATTTATTTATTTAATTTTTCCAACCTTTTCAAAAAATCCTATAAATACCCCATTCATTTTCCAATTTTACTTACACTTACTATCCTCTCAATTCTACATTTTCTACTTCTCTAATCTCAAACTCATTTCTTTGTTTGTAATCAAGTTTATTTAGTTGTTAAAACCAACAATCAAAATTTTACTTTATGATACCGATTTTTTATGTTGTTCTGATTTAATCGTTACTTCAATACGGTTTTAGTTATAAGTAAATTTAGTTTGTATTTTATTCAACTTTTTTTTTACAATTGTAAAAAAAATTCCATTTTATAATCAAATTTGTTTATGTGTTAAAAACAACAATCAAATTTACTTTACTAGACCAATATTTGAAGTTGTTATAATTTAATTGTTTACTTCAATTCGGTTTTAGTTATAAGTAAAATTGGTTTGTTTTTTCAACTTTTTTTTACAACCGTTAAATTTTATTTAGATTTTGTAAAATGTCAAGAAGGGGTGGATCACCATCACAAGGCCATCGAAATGTTACTTTCCATGTTGACACGGTTGTGCCGGAATCGGATGATGTTGGTTATAGACCCGTGGTACAACATTTTATAAACCCTGTCACCAGTAGTCACATTTCAATTCCTCAATTCGAGACACCTTTAAATTTCAATCCTCATGATTTTGATAGTCATTACGATGATATAATGTCTCATACTGAAAATTTTAACATCAACCTTAACGAAGTTGAAGATAATGAGCCTCGTAATGATGAAGCTGACGTTGATGATGATGATGATGTATTTCCGACTAATGCCCATCCTAAACAAGGACGTGGTGGGAGTCGTGGGAGTGTAAGAACTCCCGAGTCGGTCGATTTAGCGGGTGATGAAATTACCCCAGAAGGAGCACACGAAAAAAAAAGTTAAAATCGAAAATTTTTAAGGAATTTTTCACGAAGATTCCTCGGACTGATGCATTAGGATTATCTAACCCCGGAAAGTTTTTCTACGGGGTGTGCAAATTCTGTGGCAATAAATATGCATTTACCGTGGGTGGTGGTTACGGATCGATGCGGACTCACATGATGCGTAAACATCCGAAAAAATTGGAAGACAACGCATCTCAATCCCAGCTAAACATGCCGAGCTCCAGCGGTGGTAACACTTGTCCACTTTTTATTTACACTCTTGATAATTGTAGAGATCTAACCAAGGATCTTATTGTGGGGATGGGTCTTCCTTTTAGTTTTCCCGAGAATCTTCTTTTCGAAAGTTACGCACAAGGGGCTTTGCAACCGGCTTTTACCCGTATCCCTCGTGCAACGTTGACTAGGGATTTCAATAAAAAAAAATTATTAAACGACAAAATATTATAAAAGAAAGTTTGATGACAAATAAATTCCGAGTAGGTGTATGTGCTGATATTTGGGAGGATAAAAGGACCAAAAATTATTATTTGGGCTTGTCGTGTTACTGGATTGACTACAATTGGATTGTCCAAAAAAAGGATAATTGCTTTTCGTTTATTTAACGAAGCTCATAGTGCTTTTAACATGGCATCTTTATTAGTTGATATTTTTAACGAATACGATTTAAAAGATAAAGTTTTTTCTATTTCGTTTGACAATGCTTCAAACAACACTGCTTCTATTCTCGAGTTATCCAAAAATTGTGAACCTCTTTGTAGCGGTAAATTTTTTTCATGTTAGATGTTTATGTCATATTTTTAATTTATGTGTAAAAGATGGTATAAAAGTTTTTCACCATAATATTAATTCGATAAAATCTTCGATTGCACATGTGTTAAGTAGAAATAGCCTTACTCGTAAGTGGTATAAATATTGTAAAGAGAAAGGTCATCGCCCTGTCAAATTGCCGCAAGATGTACCGCATAGGTGAAACACCACTTATGATCTTTGGAAAAAAACAAACAAAATTAAAAATACTTTTTGTGCTTTTTTAGATGAACACTGTCCTAGCGATTGTTTGTTTCCCCGTACTTGGACTGCATGCAATAAACTAATGGATGTTTTTGAAGTATTCAAAAAAATTACTGAATTGTTTTAAAGATGTTATCAAGCCACATCACATTTAGTCTTGGCTGCTAGTGTAGAAAAATAACTGACGAGTTTCAAACCTTGGAACACGACCTTGTATTATTTCAATGATTAGGGCCGATGAAGGAGAAATGGAATAAGTACATGTTGCGTATTCCTGACACTTATCTCATTTGTTCTATTCTCGACCCTCATTTAAGACTAGTATGTGTATCTGACATGTTAAATGATTACTATGATGCTTTGTCTGATGATTATAATGTGCCACCGGTAGATTATTCAGTTGAAGTAGATAGACTTGAAAAATTATTAAATACTTTGTATGCTGAATATGAGAGTATGTATGGAATGAGAAACGACGCGGTTCCCAATTAATCTGCAAGTGCTTCTACTAACCCTGCAGGTGTCCTCCGGGGAATTCAAAAAGTTCTGAATAAAATGAATTCGAAACGACAGAAGAGAGCGACAACGTCATCCGATCAACGTTCAGAGATAACCAAATATTTAAACACAACATTTGAAGTCTGTCAAACCGGTATCTATGATTTCGACTTCGACATATTGAAGTGGTGGAAGGGACATGCTAAAGATTTTCCAGTGCTAGCAATGATGGCAGTCGAGTTTTTAAGTTGTCATGTTTCGACCGTCACTGTTGAACGAGCTTTCAGCATGGCAAGAATGTGCTTACAGATAATAGATGTTCGCTTCATCCCACCACTTTAGAGAAGCAAATATGTTGTCTTGATTGGGTAAGAGCCGAGAAGAGGATGCAAGACATTGTCATCGGGTGAGTCACAGTTCGAAGTCGGTGACACTGAAACTTCAGGAGGAGCAAGCGCTCGAAATACCGACACCGATAATTTTGAAGATGTTGCTGATTAATGGTAAGCAATTTATATCTTACTTATATATTTGTAACAATTTAAAAAAATATATAAAAGACTAAAAAAATTATAAGAAATTATTAAAAACTATTTTGTTTCAAAAATCAAAATTATCAAAACCTATACAAAAATAAAACCATAAAAGACTACAAAAAAAAACAAAAACAATAAGCCTATAAAAACCTATAAAAAAAAAAGGTATAAGAAACTTAAAATAAAATTTTAAAAAAAAAAAAAAAAAAACTATACAAATTATATAAAAAAAAAACTGTAAAAAACTATAGGAACCTATAAAAAAAAATTATACAAACCTAAAAAAACTATAAAAACCTATAAAAAAACCATAGAACTACGTTTGCTTTGATTTTTTTTATACAGGTCGTGTCTCGGACACGATTACATATAAAGGATACGTAGGCAACCGAATTTTTGGTACAAGCGTTAGAAAAACATAATTTATATGGCCAAAAAAAACATAATTTAAATATATAAAAAATAACACAATAATCTCAAGTAATTTTTAATATAACAACATTTATAATCAACTTATACTTTCTTTTTGAGGATAATCAACTTATACTTAAAACCGAATAAAAAAAACTATAAGAAACTGTAAAATACTAGGAAAAAATTTTAAAAAACCATAAAAAAAACTATACAAACCTAAAAAAACTATAAAAACCTATAAAAGACTAAAAAAACTATCGAACTACGTTCGCTTGATTTTTTTATATATGTTGTGCCTCCGACACAATTACATATAAAAGATACGTAGGCAACCGAATTTCCGATACAAGCGTTCAAAAAATAACATAATTTACATATAAAAAAAATAACACAATATATCTCACATAATATTTGATAAAACAACATTTATAATCAACTTATACTTAAAACCGTATAAAAATCTATTTATAAAAAACTATATATTACATTCGCTTTGGTTATTTTCTATTACATTCAAATTTAATTAATAGTATTTTGTTATTATAATTGATAAAAATTAGTATTTTCTGGAAATGTAAAAAAAAATATTATTAATTTTTAGAACCGTGATCTGAACCGGAAAGGACCGTGTGAACCGTTGAACCGCCAGTTAGGAACCTTTAACCGCCGGTTCTGTGAACCACTGGTTCACTTGAACCTCCGGTTAGGAACCCTTAACCGCCGATTCTGTGAACCACTGGTTCACTTGAGCCTTCTGTTACTGAACCGGCATGAACCGGATAACAAAAACCGCCGGTCCGATTGATTCATTTGGCCGGGTCCATGAATAGTGGATTTGGAGTAACTATTAGTGGAATTGTTCTTATCATCCAATTTGTATTTCCACTGTCATAATTTAGTTTTTTTTCTTCTTATTTGTCCTTTTAAACCACTTCCCCCCAGTAATTAATGACTAATTGCAAATAAATTGTAAGATAAACTTTTCACCCATCAATCTAGAGTCTTTTACGGCAGCAGTTTTGGTTTTGTTTTTCTATTTTATGTTATATAACGTATTACCTCCGTCCCAAAATATAAGTCATTATACCTTTTTTTGATTGTCCCTAATTTAAGTCATTCTACATTTTTAATTAATGATACTCAAAGTATATTTTAGTCATTTCTACTTGAAATTTATGTCATTCAAACAATTTCTTAATCTGTGTAAAAATACCTAAAACGGCTTATATTTTGGGACGGAGGTAGTAGTTAGTAAAGTTACTTTAAACATAATGGATTGAATAGTTTTTTAGACTCAACGTCCATGTTTGACATTAAAAAGCTAACCTAATTTATCAAGTAAATTTTCCTTAAAAAAAAATTATCAAGTAAATTATGTTGCAACCTTATATCTTGGTTATGTTTTTCTCATTCCAAGACTTTACAGGTGATTACATCATCTCTCACGGCATGACAGTTAGTTTCGCTTGGTATCGGCTCTAATACCGGCCCTGGCCCTGGCTGTTTTGCTTGGCCTGAAATGATTAAATCAAAATATCAAATTCATTATCATTGAACATTATATTTTGCTAATGTTTTTTTTTTAAAAAAAAAAGAAGTTTCTCCCACCTCTATTTTTTTAAACGTTATTTTAATGTGTGGTATATGATTGTAAGGTAGTGAAATGGAATGAAACGAGATTAAATTAAAATCGACAAAACACATTAGTAGTGGTAAGAGTAATGTTGGGTAGAGAGGGTGGTGGTTTTATGTAGGTTGGGATAGGGTTAGACATGGTTCGGTATGAGGTAAGGTTGGTAAGATTCGAGGAAGGATAAGATGGCTGGTGAGATATGTTGTGGTAAGGTAGTGTGGGTGATTGGGGGAGGTGGGGTTAAGTGGGTGGTGGTGGGTTTGGGTAGGATAGGTGGGTGGTGGATTAAGATGGGTGGTGCGGTAGGGTTAAACTTGGCCAAACAAAACCGGAATCGGCGAACCGGCCTGGAACTGGACCGGCGGTTCGGTGGCCCGGCGATTCACCGGTTTAGGGACGGTCCGGGTATTTCAGGAACCGGAACCCGACCGGCAACCGGCGGTTCAACTGGCCCGGCCGGAACCGTAACCGGAATTGGACCGGCTCCGACGGCTATTTATTTATTTATTTTTCAACCATTTCAAAAAATCCTATAAATACCTCATTCAAATTTCAAATTCCACTTACTCTCTCTCAATTATACACTTCTACTTCTCTAATCTCAAACCCATTTCTTTGTTTGTAATCAAGTTTATTTAGTTGTTAAAAACAACAATCAAATTTACTTTACAATACCGATTTTTGAAGTTGTTCTGATTTAATCGTTACTTCAATATAGTTTTAGTTATAAGTAAATTTGGTTTGTATTTTATTCAACTTTTTTTTTTTGCAAGTGTAAAAAAAAATTGTTCAATTTTATAATCAATTTTGTTTAAAAGTTAAAAACAATAATCTATTTTATTTTACTAGACCGATATTTAATTTTTAAAAATAACATAATTTACATATTAAAAAACAATATTAATATTATATTTAATAAAACAACATTTATAATCAACTTATATTTAAAACCGAATAAAAAACTATTTATAAACTATATATTACATTCGCTTTGGTTATTTTATATTCCATTCAAATTTAATTAATAGTAATTATAATGAAAAGAATAAGTATTTTCTGAAAATGAAAAAAAAATTTATTAATAATTTTTAGAACCGTGACCTGAACCGGAAAGGAACCGTGTGAACCGTGAACCGTTGAACCGCCGGTTCCAAAACCGGCTGAACCGTAAAAAAACCGGCAGCCCGGTCCGGTTAAGGGACGGTTGCATCATTTGGCCGGGTTTAGGTTGGGTGTGACAGGTAAGGTGGATGATAAGTAGAAAATATTGTAGGGTAGGTGGGAGGGGCTTGTAGTGGAGTACACATGAGATAGTATGGTAAGATACGGTAGGGTAGTGTAGGTGGGGTGGGTAGGAGTATCCCACACCATATATCCCTACTCTTTTGCACCCTACCTATTCTACCCATACTTATGCACTCTATTCTCCCACCTATTCTACCATCTCATCTTACCATCCAATGTGCAAAAGACGATATATCTCGTCCACAGAGCCCCTCCACCTCGATCCGACAGAATGATGAGGAAGTTATTCATGATGACTTAACGGCCCCTTAAGTGGGAGGGTCAGGACCCAACGGCCACAAAGTCACTCTGAATTCAGAACATACTCCCATACTACGGCTGTCGAGATTCGAACCTTGATTTCCATTGCATCTTACAGTCAACCAATATTCAGTGTATCACATATTAAGAAATTTGATATGTTCTATTATTTTCTTCTACGTTTCAAATAGGCTTAATAGAATTAATTTCATTTTATTAATATTGATTTTATTACATTACATTATATGACCGCAAAAACAAATGGTGCAATTGATGGTTAGTTGTCATAATCATTCGAGTAGTGATACGTCCACTATTTATTTTAGCACAAAATCATACACAACACAATCAACACCATTCATTTTGTCGGGATTCATCACAATAAATAATTCATCACTTTAATCAACACTCATAAAGCATGTAGTGGTATGTACACTACACAAATATATAGTGCACAAACCATTTCCCTAATCATAATATTTTCTATAATAATAATAAATGGAAAAAAAAAAAAGTAAATCTGGAAAAATGTTGAGACAGTAGAGGAAGGGCAGAAAGGAGAATCATACGGGCTAGCCATTTTAGGCTACTGCATAAGAACATGGGAGTGTTTTCCACTGTTTGTTTATTAATTCCACTAATTTGTTTATAATAATTAATAATACTCTGCTACTAGTATAATACTAAAAATTAGTACTAATAAATATAAGGACAAGTACAAGTTGTAAGTAATAAAAAAAAGCAGTTCAGAAGACAGTGCCTGAACATAAACTGTTGTAGTCATGCCCTAAGAAACGATTCTCACGAATGTCAACAAACTAGCTACTAGCTAGATCTAACTCTTCTTTTTTAATATAGCTTCAAGTTCCAATAACTCTACTACTACTAGCAGTCTACTACACAACCTTCCCATTATCGGTAAATACGCTCTCTCTTTATAACGCGTTACAACCATTGTAAAAAGATTTTATCAAGTGTTATACATTACAATCATTTATTTTTAACCTCATATACGATAAAAGTGTATTATATGAAAAAGAATAAAAATTAGAGGCTCTAATATATACCACTTGGTATAACCTTTCTATTACCGTTGCACCATAAAATCTCTCAACACATTTACTTACACCCATATACAGTAAAGCATCTATAAATTAATACCCGATAAATTAATAACCTCGATAAACTTAATAATTTGTCCAGTCCCAACTTGGGACCAGTACAAAATTGGACCACAATCGATAAAATAATAAGATAATAACTTTTTTGAAATCCCAGTGTATATATATTGCTCCCAACGAAACTATAAATTAATAATTATGTATGTACTAAAAGATTCCAAATTCTAAGATTATCTAGTAAAAAATGAATCTATAGTCACTTGTTTTTTATTGAACTTCAAATCTATATTGAGTTCATCTTTAAATCTCTTCATTGCACTTAAGAGTTGGGACATTGTCAAATTCAAATAATTTATGAATGTACATTTGGAACAGACGGCATATCTCCCAAAGTGACCACTGCCCTATTTGCTTATCCAACAGTGAAACGATTCTTCATGCCCTACGTGACTGTGATTGGGCCTGGAACATTTGGAAGCTTATCATCGATGGAAATAAATGGAGTCTTTTCAAATCATGTGATTCGATCACCATTTGGCTAGATTTATGCTTATCGTCAAACCTTTCCCGGGAATCTGACGTAAACTTATGGCGTTTGATCTTTAGCGAAACCGCACGTGACATTTGGTCTTGACGCAACAAAGCTGTCTTTGATCCCGATGAAGACCCCCCTCCGTGTTTTATTCTCGTAGACAAAGTTGTTAGAAAAGCGAGAGAACTACATTTAGCTTGGTATAATAAAAAGTAGTCGAAGTACCTATGGTAGACTGTAGAGCGTAGTCTCCTCTTTGTAAAGTTGAATATTTCTTGTTTTTTATATATATAAAATTGATCCCTTTTAACCAAAATTTGTGAATGTACATTCATAGAATGTGCCTTGGAACTTGTTTTTGTAATTTATTTTTCATCTCTAACTAATATACATTGAAACTAGTACATTGGACTTGGAAATTTAAAGGTTATACGTAAAACCTCTTTAAATTAATAAATTATTAATTTATCGATATAATAATATCTCGCTAAATTAATAAAATATCTCGATCCCAACATTATTAATTTATAGAGGTTTTACAGTATGTATTATTAGTATTATAAAATAAAAGAAAAAATTGAATTTAATCGTTGAAAATTAACACATAATCAATTGCAGCTGGAGTTACTTGGACGAAACCTACACCAGGAGTTATAAAAGTTAATTTGATGCATCAACTGTGGAGGGGTATAACACGCGACCTGGATTTATAAATGTAAATTTCAATGCATTAAAATTCTGGAGGAGTATAATGCGCAACTGTGAAGGTAACATTTTAGCATCTTTTTCTTACCCTCTTGGAGGATGCACCAACGCTCTATGGGGAGAGGCTTTAGCTCTCTACCACGTCTTGACGGTAGCTTTGTCTCATGGTTGCCAACACTGTAATTTTTAAGGAGAGTGTCTTTTACTTATCCAACGGCTCAGATCACCAACTGAGGACTTGTTTGAGTTTGGAGGTATCTTCAAAGCGTGCGAAGAGTTTACTTGTTTTGTTTAGTTCCATCAAGAGAACTGCGTACATTTTAGCTCGTTGTGTCTTTGATTTACTTTCTTTCAAGGATTGGGTAATCACCCACCTTCTGATGTAATAGCGATGGACAGCACTTAATAAAAACCACTTTTCTTAAAACATTAACACATGAACACAATCATCTATGTAATGATATGTAATAGGGAGAAACGATTTTTGTCGGGTAAATATCAAAGATTTTAAACCTTTTTTTTAGGGGAAGATTTTTAACTTTTAATGAACAGCAAAAGAAGATCGTCCATATTAAACGTATCTTAGATTGATTAGGAAAGCGCATAAGATAATTACATATAAGTACTAATAAAGTCACAAATTTCACATGGCAAACATTAGAAAGTATTTTTGGAGGACACGCTTTATAAAGCTAAGTCCATCAAGGATTTTACTATAATATTAATATCACCACTACATTAAGTATATTACTCTTTTTTTTTTTGAAACATTAAGTATATTACTATTTATGATTAATAAAAAATAATTAATTAGGTGGAAAAATAACTAAAGCTAACAGTAAGCTAGCGGTTTAAAAAAAAAAAAAAAAAAACGTACTAGCTAGCATCCAAGTTCCCCGACCTTCATTGACTAGTAAAACCTAATAAATGTTTGACTATGTAATCTTATACAGTATTGAAAAAGTGAAAATAAATACTACTACCAGTATTTACAACATAGTATAAGATTGAATATTAAGATATAAATTTGAGGCATAATAAATTTATTAATTTATAACATGCAGTTAATTAGGTCTCAAAGCAGCACGAAAACCCTTTTTATATCGAAGAGCACGTACTGTTGAGCTTTATAATATGGTGTACGTACGAGTGCCTTACAGAAGTTTTGAGATAAACAAACTACAAACTACTGTACAAAATTAAACAAATACTATTTAATGTTGTACGACAAAATTTGATTAATTGCCAGGGTTTTATTCCATGATGTAATATGCGTACGACATATGTAATTTATTGGTAAGGGTTATAATTGATATCTTCATCTATCACTTTATATATATATATATATATATGTGTGTGTGTGTGTGTGTGTGTGTTCATCACCAATCTTTAAAGTGTGAAGAAATGAATGGCATGACTCGTATTATGATCCATGATAATTAGAGTGTCAAAGTAAGAAATGAAATGAAATTATGAAGCAGATGTATCACTATTCACTACCTCTGATACAGAATCATATTTCTATCACCAGAATGCATCAATCATCAATTTATTATGATTTCAATACAAGGTTATTATTCTTGTAATATATTAAACATTCACATAAAATAAATACTCATTTCATTTCTCAAACTGAAAACATATACTATGAAGTAGAATATACTACCGTTGAAAATAAAAATAAAAAATAAAAATAAAAGGGTAGTGTAGCATAGGCCATAGTGGCAATCTTCTTGGCTTGGAAAATATAGTTACCGTTAAAACAAAAATAAAAAAAATCTTCACATATGAGAAAACCCATTTATCAATTAGTAAATGCTCTATTATTTTCTTCATATATTGTCCCCCGTTACAATCACCACACCCCCTCCACCCCAAAAAAGGAAAGGGAAAAAAAAAATGTTAAAAATAATAAATGAATTCTGGGAAACGGGTAACAAAAGAGGAGACTGTAAAAAAAATCCAACATCTCCCTTCTTTCTAAATACAGCATCTGCATATACCAACAAGAAAGATTTGATGAATAATCCCTCCGGAAAATGAGGGAGCAAGAGATATCAAGCATTTAGAGCAGCATCTTTGCTTATCCATTTCAACTACAATACAAAATTATGAAACTAAAACTAAGGTGAGTATTCTCAAGTTTTTTGTAATCTTCTTTCAAGCTTCAATAGCTTTGATTATACCTTGTAATTGTTAATTTATTTCTTTTGGAGATATATATACTAACTGCAGTAGAAAAGCCCCAAATTTTTTATAAAAAAAAAAAATGTATGTGAAAGAGTGGCAAACTTAAGACCTTTTTAGTAATTACCCTTTACATAAAGTTAATTTACACAGCTAATCAAAAACAAATATCATCAATTACAAATAATAGAACTGCAGATAGATGAATGCTGTTTTTGTTTTTGTTTTTTTCTTTTCTTTTGAGGGAGACAAGTCTGCTGTTTTTTGTATCCATGATTCTGTGATAATGCAACTACACAAGGCAGTAATTAGTAAGAGTATATAATATGAAAGATCATCTGTGCAATTGTTTTAAGCATATATATATATATTATATACTCAAACATCAAATACAAGCAAAGAAAGCAAACACAATCCTACAAATATCAATGAAATATTTAGAGACTTGCAGATGCCAAATACGTACGGAGTATGATTCAAATATTGTTTGTTTAATGTCAGGCTACGTGTTAAGTGAAATGAAACAAAATGGATGTGATGTACTGTTGGAAGAGAAAAAATAAGAGAAATTACGTGAATGAATATGAATTATTCGATCCAAGTTGTGAATACAAAGAATTGCTCATGTCCAGACAAGCCCCATATGTATCCTGCAAATTAACAATCAATACTGAGCATAAAGCAGTAGTCAACAAACAGTTGGAAAATGAATTTAACACTTCCAAAATGACCTTAAATAGCTAGAGAACTTTAACCTGGTGTGTAGATATGGATGCCTAAGTTCATTTTCTGGCTGTTTTGTTGCTGACCAATTTGCGCTTATTCTAACACTAAGTCCTTGTCTAAGCCGTCGTTCAAATACCTTCAAGAGCAAGTTAGGCCTTCGAAGTTGAAGCCCAACTTGAGAGAGACCAAAACCACCTCATAATCTAGGATTAGTTGTACAAATCACATCTTAACCACCTACTAATGGATATAGCCTCAAATTAGCTTTTAATTTGTAATCTATATATGTAAATCCTTACATCAATCGAAATTGTCCTTTCGCGTCAATTGTATTAGGAGTAAAATGAAGGGAGCTCCCTTCAGTCCAAGCACAGAAAGGGAAGGATGAAGATTATCTCCCGAGTCATTCACACATTCACAATAGAGTATTGTTCTTCTTCTTCTTCTATTGTGTTTGAATGAATGAGTCGGCAGCTAATTCAATCCTTTCCTCCACCCATGAGTAGACTAAAGGAAGCTCCCTTCATTAAACATGCCCCGGCCCCTTAAGGTATGGCGAGCATGATAAATTCTTGATTACAACTAATAAATTTGAGCCAATGGCTTTGTAGTTACAAGGAGAAAGAGGTACTTTAAAGAGTAAACGGGAAATCGTCTCTTTCCATAAAGAGAGATACTAAGGGGTGAGGGGAAATTAAGTTAAGTAATATGAAAGGAGCTCCCTTCAGTCCAAGCACGGAAAGGGAATGATGAATATTGTCTCCCGCATCATTCACACATTCACAATAGTGTATTGTTCTACTTCTTCTATTGTGTTTGAATGAATGAGTCGGCAGCTAATTCAAACCCTCCTCCACCCATGACTGGACTGAAGGGAAGCTCCTTTAAACACACCTCCCTAATTAAAGACATACGAGTATGATAAATTTCACTTCAATACTAATGGGAGGCAATTAATGGGAAAAAAATTTAATAGGAAATTAGTAACATGATCAATTTCATGATTCAACACCTAGCTCTAGAAACCTATAATATCCAAGCATCATTCAGCTTTTTATGGAGTCTCGCCCTAGCTGAAAACTTAAAAGCAAAAACAAATAATAACAAATAATATAAAAGAACATAATAGAGCAAAAGCAAAAAAAACAGAACAAAAACTGCTTTAATTTATAGGGAAAGTTATGAACTAATTTTGAGAAAATGCAGCCTAGAAACATAATAGAAAATTATATTACTGTGATAATCAATTCAAAAAACCCTAGGAAACTTTCCTTACAAATAAAAAAAAAAAGGCTCTAGGGAGAGTAATATTAAAAAAGGGTAGTTAGATCATTAACCCTAAGCCATAGCCTAGAAAAAAATACACAACCATGATTCCTCTAAAACTTGAATTGTATACAAAATTAATAAATAAATAAATAATCAAGATATTAGATGTAAACATGCAAGAATTTTCAAAAACATACGATCACATGTACAAACCATCGAATTTATAAAAATTCACGGAGATCGATCCTAGTAAATTTCTGAATCCGATCTTCCTACTGCTGATCTGGAAATTAAACAGTGATCACAAACTCAAATCTAAAAAGGTTTTTTTTTTCCCTTCTTGTAAATCCGCCTTTTAAAGAGCAGTAGATGATTACAGATCCATTAAAATCGTTAATAAAAACGCCATTGATGCAAGTAATCGTTTATAAAACGCTAGTGATGTAAATTAAATAGAAGTTTGAGAACAAAATCAACAAAGAATTTTGACATGAAATCATCAAAAGACAAAACACTGTAAATTAATCAAAACAACCCAGATTTTCCAAGTGTTGAAGCCAATAAAGAAAGGGGAAGGGGGAAAAAAAAAAAGGAGGGAAAAAGAAGGCGTGTTATAGTGAGCATAACTGCATAAGTCGCTGTTGTCATGATCAGACAGAGAGAAAAGGAAGATCTAGACATATCTGGCAACAGACAGAACCCCCTGTACTCCACTCCATTCAAGGGATAGGCATAGGGGGATGGGGAAGGGGACTTGGGAGTGACAAGGCATGGTAGCCGTATATTTATAGCTGTATATTATGAGTATAAATGTATAGGATTTTTACCCCTTTTCCCACCTTCATTGTGGAGATTCTTGTGTAGTGTCTTCACACGATACGGAGATATCGTGTGGCAGCCCACACACCACATACTTTTATTCTGTATTTAAACTATATGGTTCTGATCGTTTCATCCATCATTTCACCTCAAAATCTCTCACCACACAATAACTTCCCCTTCATTGCCATAAATGATTGGTGAGATTTTCTTTGACCGTAACGCTTTTGTAACTTAATAAATACTCTTTTTTTTTTATCGGGAGTGATACATACACAACACATGATTTCATCATTGATTATGATAGAATTTAAAACAATTCATATGTCCCATACATTACTAATGATGAGATCATATGTAGTTGCACATATCATTTTCCTTTTCTTTCATAGCAATTAAACAATCAAAAAGGAAGTTGAATAGTTTATATGTTAAATTCAACACGGTAGTTTTGAAAAAAAGGAAAAAAAAATTCAACACGTTATGAGAGGATATCGATCATGATATCAAACCTCTATTTATATTTCTACTATGTTTATATCATTTAAGTGTTGAAACTAGAATACACATTTCAGAAGTGAGAAGACATGATAGCCGTATAATATGGGAAATTTTTAGGCCGTACGTACCTACGTAAGTACATACTACGTGGCACAATCTCAGCCACAGGATTAGAATCACACACCACACAAACAAAGATGCATTCTGATCCTGTGGCTGAGATTAAATGATAAGAAACGTAAAGGTGTTTTTGTTCTTTTTCCGTTTATTGTCACTAATTGTTTGATGAGATTTTCTTGACCGTAACATTTTTGGGAATTAAATATATATGTATATTTAGAGAATTTGTTTCATAGCTGATAATGCAGAAATTATCACGGGTTAAGCAGTGGTGGATATCTGACTATAGAAGTGTATAAAGGTGGTGCTTGCTGGTGGTGCTCGGCGGAGAAGATGAACAGTAGTGGGAGTATGAAAATTGGTAGAGTATTGCCTTGTTTATTATTAATTGTCTCTTCCTTACAGTGAGTACATTGAGCCTTTTTTATAGGGAGCGAGCAACCTAGGGTTTTTAGCTACAGACAAATAAGTACGGTAATTCTATGCAGCGACTATGCTCTCAAGGCGGACTGCTTGACAGGGTAGACCTCGGCGAGCTTATGGTGTGGCCGTTGATCGCCGTCCTCATTATCTGGCTGGTAGCTTGCTCACCTCCACGCGGGCTGTTTGTGGTCGCTGAAGGACCTTACGTATACAGATGAGGCCGCAGATCGGCCCCCTAATCCCTCTTGTCAGCTCGCGGGCTTAAGGGTTTAAGGCGGAGGCCAAGGATCCATGGTCCTCATTTGTATCGTGGGTATGCGGACGGTGGTGGTCGTAGACCTTTTCCGCTATTATGGTAGCCGGAATGGACCCGGGTGGGGATCCGCAGGCTGGATTACGGTTCAGGCGTTTCAATAGCAATTAGACAATTAAGTATGTATTATGTATATTGTAAGATATTGGAAGGTAGATAATTTACATTTTCAATTTCAACACGGTATCAGAGACATATCGTGAGATCAACCATCTCTCTCCACTTCTACCATGTTTATATTGTTCAAGCATTCAAACTTGGACATCCTTAGGGGTCAGAGTCCATAAGGACATGTTTTAATTTTAAATGGTTGATAATGATAGTTACTACATGTGTTACTACATTTTTGTACATGTGTTACTACATGTTTGTCCTTCTCATCAATTTTAGATTAAAACATGTCATTTACAACATTTAACCTACATCCCATCCTTATTGGGAGTGAGAAGACATGATGGCCATATATTTATAGCTCTATAATATGAGTAGAAACGTATAGGCGTTTTTCTTCTTTTCCACATTCATTGTCACGACCGTAACGCTTTTGGGAATTGAATATTTTTGTATATATATAGAAGTTGTTTCATGGAAATTAGACAATTAAGTACGTACAATTTTTTTTTGACAGCAAGTACGTACATTAATTATAAGTTATTTGGAAGGTAGACAATTACATGTTTAAATATATACAACATCGTATTTTATTTAAGTGATCGTAAGAAATTATTAAAAAATCAATTTTCTTTTTCCTCTATTTTCCTCCAACAGGGGTGACCATACTTAGAAGGCTATGGAGGATTTTAAGGACTTTCAAACATAGAAGAGAATGTCTAAATCCTAAATTGTGGGACTTAATTCAGCATATATCAAAAAGTAAAACATTGTTATAAATACTTTTGTTGTGATACGAGCGTGTTCTTAAATACGGTAACATCTTTTAAATTAATAAAATGGTCTCTTAACATCACATTAAAATCGTCTTTTTTTTTTATATTCTACATTGCATCCCAACTGTTAGATTTATTTTTCGTAAATCCTATATTTTGTGGTCGTATGCATTCGAAACACCACCATGTGAAGTGTTATACCCCTGCAAATGAAATGATATACCTCTACAATTGATGTGATGTACATAGCTCTTGGTAGAAGTAGGGTGTTTGTTTGTTTTCATAAAGAGAGACAATCATTCGGTTCAAATGTTTATCTGCCTATAAAAGGCACTCGTGCATGCATGAAAAAATTAGTAGAAAAAAATGCATCATCAATACAGTTAGAGTGTTCTTTGGTTTGATCAGACAAGTCACCGTCTGAATCAAACACTTCCGTTGTATCTTGATAGAAATTTTCGTTTGTGTAATATTCCGATTTTCGGGAAAGGACAGACGTGTCATTTTGCGAAAACGAAATATTATTATTCTGACTTCTTTTATTGGAGTTAAATTTTATAAGATAAATATATATATATTTTTGGAATTTATATATATATATTTTAAGGAAATCTGATTTTAAGGAAAAAAGGTAATTAAGGAAAATAAGGGATTAGGTTAATTATTGGGATTTTCCTATTTAAGGAAAATAAACCCCAAACAATTTTCCCCTAATTATTCTTATCGATTTTCCACCTCCAATTCATATTCTGCGTGTGAGAGCCAAGCTAGGGATGAGAGCTTGCTATCAATTTCTAAGTCGGATCTTAACGGTTTTCAGATCAGATCGGAATCGTCGTAAAGAGAGCGTCGATTCAATATCGAAAAGTTGGAGCTTTTCCCAAGGTTTCTCTGCAAAAGGTGTTCGTTTGCTGCAGTCTTTCTGGTTTTGGCTTGGATTAGCTTGCTTATAAGGTAAGAAGCTCTTCCTACAATTTCAATTATCGTTATTGAAATTTAGATCGTGTTTTATGATGTGTAGATGCAAGAAAGATGTGTTTTTCGTTGATCAAAGGATCATAGACGTTTAGATATATTTTCTACGTTTTGCTGGGTTGAAATCGATGTCAATTAGGTTAGAAACGGATCGGAAATCGCGTTTGACGATTTTAGCGTTTTGGGAAAAACTCAGGCTGACGGGCGTTTGCATTAGGCAAACGGGCGTCTGAGACCCTAATAGCTCAGACGGGCGTCGCACAAGGCGACGGGCGTTTGAGGTCAGAATTTTGATTCAGGATGTAGCTGTTTTTGACGGACGGGCGTTCAAGGCCAAACGGGCGTCCATAGGATGTCAAACGGGTGTTTGACCTATTTTGCCTAGTTTTTACTATTTTATCTTTTCAGCTTGGTTTTGGCTTCATAATCGTGTTTTTATTGTTTTAAACCCTTAATCATGATATGTTAACATTAATTAAACATGAACAAGCTTCGATTGAACTTGATTCGTTCAGTTAAAACACCGAATGTATTCTTAAAGGGAGTTGAAATTCGGATCCGTCGGAAGGGCATGAAAGGGCTTGTGTTTTGATGGATTAGTATTCATCAATGTCTGTGTAATTGTTAGGCCTTGTCCGTGTCTAGTGGTCTAAGAAAGAGAGTTGAGTTTGTGATGGAGCTTACTTGAAAACACTTAGGTGGCTAGTTAATAACCATTAATAATTACATACTTGCATAGTAATAAGATTAAACATCATGTCATCATTGGTAAGGCACAAGACTATATCGCAATGTGTAGGCCTACGGATAGAGCGAGTAAACTTGCTAGCCTTTCTAGAGGCACCAGGAGTAGAGGGTACTCGTTGTGGATAACTTTGCTGGCCATTAGAGGGCACCAGGAGCAGAGGGACTTTACAATTGAATAACTCCGTAGGTTCATAAGACCCCAAGTACGGAAGGACTTCGCCGAATGTGTATACTATCGGGACTAGCCCGTGGCTATTGGTGAGATCCACCAATAGGTTGCACCCAGATGTCTCGTGGTGGGCAGCACCATGCGTAGTGTCCTTGAATGCGGATGTAACAAAGATAAGCTAAGTTAGAAACAGTTAGTCATGACATGTTGATGGACATGGAATGAACCCTAGATTGAGTCGGTTTCATAAAAATAATTAAAATAATAAACTTGTTAAAGAGCCTTAATTAAATTGTAGCTTCTACTTCTTACTATGTACAATGTACTTACCTCAAATGCATGTTTATTTATGTGTTTGGGGGAGAGAAGACGAACAGGTAATCCCGGAGTTCGAAGAGGGCTTTGATGACGACGTTTAAAGACACCAAAGTTGAAGACTTTAATTATTTATGTTTTATTTATTCTTTAGACTTGAAGTTTCGTTTGGGAACTTGTATTGACATTCTAGTTTTTCTCTTTTGGAGATTATCGTACGTTTTAGTTTTCGTTTGATATTCCAATGTAATAAATGTTACATTTCTATCTTTAGTATGTCGATTTCTATTCTTAGTAGCATTTATGATGTTTTGCCGAGTCTTTTGAGCTTCCGTTTTGCTAAACTCGATACGACGTAGTAGAGACTTACGTGTAATATTAGATTTATTTAATGTTATACGTGCCGAGCGTTTCGTTTCCGGATAAGGACTCGGTATCCGGGAGTGAGGCGTTACTGTTTGATTCCCTAATGACATAACAAAACATCTTTTAAAAAGCAACGAATTTAGCGTGCCTCGGAGATTCATTGTTGTCGGTTTATATCTTAGTTAAATTTTTTCAACAACAACTGTTTCCGTTTTTGTCATTCCAACTAATAAACCACAGGTGCATACTACATCCACACCAACCTTTCAAATATTTCATAAAGGTCCCTAAATTTATATAATGTATACACCGCACATTTTTCCTCCACCAAATACCATATTCTTCATCTCAACATTTCATTTCAATATTTCATCATATCAATTTTTTCATCTTAATTTTTTATCATCATCTTCATCGTCCTCAAGGCTTATAATCATCTTGATCCCATCATCTTCGTCTTCATCATTTTTGACAATCATCATATATTTCATCATCTTCATCTTCGACCTAAATTTTTTTATCCACCAAAACCTGAAGAAAACCAAAAATACTGTGAAAAATAATAGAAATTGAACCGAGGTTGTTTTGATTGAATAAAATGATATAATACTTCTCCTTTATATAGGAGATGAATCATAGTATAAATAAATATAAAACTATAAATAATTTATTTAAATAATACATTTAGAGATAAACACTGTCATATAAACCAATTTTATATTGACATAACATCTTTCTCTTTCTTTTGAATTTCAACTCTATCTCTGGTTGATTTATCTTCTATTAAAACCCACCAAAACCATTTCCAAGAAACTAGTTGTAAACATTTTCTCTAAACCCTAAAACATACGAAAATAAAATGTTTCATTGAGATGTAGTACATCATTGTATCAACCATGGGATAAAAAACCCCTAGTGAACGAGAAGGTATTTTTAATCAAGATTTTGTTTGGCTATTGATCTATTACAATATGAATGTATTAATATTTTAAGATACATGACGTAAGTGCACTGCACAAGTATTTCATGTTTGGTGTTGGAGTGAAAATCAAGTTCATGTCTTTAAAATCGCTCAGAACAATTGACTATAGAAGAGTCGATTCTAAGAAAGTTGAAGAAAATCAGAATGTGTGAGGAAACGAAAAGACTCTGAAACTGTTTTTTATTTAATTGATGAATAAAATGATACAATGAATCTCCTTTATATAGGAGAAAAATCTCAATTTAAATTAATAAGATAAAGATAGAATTACAGTTAATTATTTGAATAAAATAATCGAAGATAAACCTTAATATGTAACAATCTAATCTTAAATATATAATATCTTTTATCTTCTTCTTGAATCCATTCGTATCTCATGTGATCTGATCTCTAATAAAAGTCGACCGTAGCATATTAGGTGTATTACCGTGTATATACGTTAGTATTTTAGTAATTGTATTTTAGTGCACGCATTTTACATTTATACCCCTAGCTAGAATACCCTATATATATTGTAACAGTTGACAATTGTAAATAACACAAAACATAATTTCCAAAACACTCTGTTATGGTATCAGAGCACACTCTAAAAATAAAAAAAATAAAAAAAAACCTAAATTTTACCTCTCTCAAACAAGCTGCCGCCGCCCCTCTTCTTCCCCATCTCGTCTTCCTCCTTAACTCACCGGCAATCATGGCAGCCGAGAAAACACCGGTAACGTTTAACCCCGCTACCCAAGCCACCATCAAACTTGATGCCACAAATTATCATCTCTGGAAAATGCAAATTGAATCACTCCTGATTGGGTATGACATTTTCGGATATGTAGATGGTACGATCACAGCTCCGGCCAAAACTCTCACCGAAGGCGCCGCAACCAAACCGAATCCAGAATATCACCTCTGGAACCGCCAAGACCATTTGATAAGGAACCTCCTTAATTATCTCATCCGTCTCTCCCACCGTAGCACCCCTGCTGTATGGCAAGAATTCAGCCGCCGCAGCTTGGCAGGCCCTTGCCACCACCTATGCGAAGCCATCCCGTGCTCGTGTTCGCGTCCTCAAAGAAAATATGGCGGAATACACCAGAGGCACCAATTCCGTCACTGATTATTTGTATGGGCTGAAATACAGGGCGGACGAACTCGCCCTTCTTGGCCATCCCGTCGACGCCGACGAATTTCTTGCTATTGCCCTGAAAAATATTGGGTCAGATTACAGGGAAATGGCAAATGCTCAGAAGGCTCGTGAAAACACAGTTGAATTTGAGGAATTAATGGAAAAGTTCATCAATTTTCGGCCTGAACCACCATCTTCTCCGGCGAATTTCACTCAGGCAACCGCTCATGCTGCCTATCGTCCTCCTCACCAACAACAGAGGTCCGGAAGCTCTCAGCCCAGATTCGCCGGTCAACAACAGGTTCAGGGCACATCATGGGGCAGCAGTCAGTCCTCAACCAATTATGAATTGTTATATGATAACGTCCTTAGTATTAAACTGTGATAGAGAAACCATGATAGGCGATTATGGTTGATGAGATCTCTAATCACTTTAATAAGTTTGATACTTAAATGTCTATAGGCTGATGTACTATTAAACAGGGCATTGATAGTATGAGCAGGCTAGCACGTATTAGATGTCTTCTGTCTTTAGGGCGGGGATAGATCTCGTCTATCGAAGTGTAGAGACACTTGGACTGTACGTGGACGTGTATTAGAGAATGCGTACGTTAGACTGACCCACTTACACGGATAAGTGTCACACTATGTGGCGGTTGTGTAATTATCCTTAAGACCGAGTCTTCATGGCATCACGGTGTGGATTGTCATGCTTTGACACTATTGAGGTTTCCCCAGCCACGGGCGATCATGCGGTAGTGATTGGGTATGATATTGAAGCATGCGGAGTATACATGATTGGTCGTCCGGGAATCGCGTATCCTATGATTGGGATCGAATATCCGAAATGGCCTTCTTATAAGGAATGTCTTACTCTCGTGAATCTTTGCAAAGTGGGAGTAAACGAGTTACTTCGAGAGAGCATGATATCCAGATTATAAGATACGATCGTTGATGTTTTGACACTCGACTAACGATCGTATGGATATTATTACAGCGATAGGATTGTAAGTTACACGGTAACTGTTTCACATGAAAGGTAGTAGTCATTGCATTTGACTCTTCCGATGATTGGGGGTCACGGTGTGTTGCTAGACGCTATCCCGTGATCGTTAGGCATGAAGGGCATTTTCGTAATTTGCATTTTGTGTCTACGGCCAACATATTCGGAAGCCTATCGGGTCACACACATATGAACATCTAGCCGGATTAAAATGTGGTTATAGTTGATAACCAAATAAGGAAAGTTTATCTCGAGACTATAAAGGTTATAGTGGTAAATTAATATGGTGGTATTTATTTATTATGAATAAATTAAATACAAGATATTAATAATATTATATTAATTAAAGAATATTCCGGAAGCCAATTTGTTGGTCAAAGGGGCGCCACATTGAAGTGTGTAAGATACACTTGGATTGTGCAATTTAATTAATGATATTACCTATTATTAATATTAGATATTAATAAAATAAAATTATATATATATACATCATGCATACATACGTGTGTGAGTGTACACATTAAATGCAAATTAGTGATTTGCTTATGTGCGCACCAATGTATAATAATATTAATAGATTTATGTGTGTTATATATATGTGATATATACACATGTGTAAATTGATTTATGGTAATATAATAAAGATAAATATTGTCAATATAAGATATTGACAATATCTTGAAATATTCAATATAAGATATTGACAAAATCCTAGATTTATTTAATATGAGATATTATAATAAATGAGATAAATCAATCAATTATATTTTCCTTATTTTATTGGGAAAATGTTTTCTTCTTTTCCACTCTATTGGAGGCGCCACCTTCTACTATAAATAAGAGGTGGGTGTCAAGCTCTTTTGTACATCATAATTCCAAGAGCTAATAGTTCTTGTGTAAAATAGAGAGCATCCTATGGAGAGTTGGAGAGAGGGGAAAAAGGCCGGTCTAGCAACCGGAGTTTTCCAATAGCAATCCATGATGGGATTCCGGCGGGCTGTTCGTGTGGACTAGCGGTAGAGGCCGAACACTTGGGCGGCTCTATGCAGAACTACTCTCCTTAGACGGTCAAAGCGTCGATCTTTTAGATCAACCAAGGTAACCACCGTCTTCTATCTATTTGTTTATTGCTTAAACGAAGTCGATCTTGGGAAAAGGAAATCAAAATTTTAAATTCATTGCGTTCGCGTAGATTTCCTAGCAGTGGTATCGAGAGAGCTTGAGCTTAAGCAATAAGCATGTTAGTTTGCGTAGTTAATTTTATCGTTTAAATCACGTAATTAAAAGATGAAAGATTTTTGATTCGCAAATCGATACACGAAAAGAAAAGAAAAAAAAAAGGGGCGGCTTTTGGGGTGCTCGGCCGATCGGCGGCGGCACCCCACCGGAAATTGCGGCGGCGGCGGCGGCTCCCCTTTGGGGGCAGTCAACGTCGCCTGGTGCATCTTTTGGTAGATCCCTAAATTTTGTTTTGTGTATTTTGTGTTTCAATATTGTTCATAGTTGTGATTAATATCTCCTTTGTTTAGTTGTGTCATGTGGCTAACCAATGGTTCAAATAGTTTGGCCATTGGGATGCCACATGGCATTAAAATAATAATGGCCTTTCCAAATTTTATTTGGAATAGGCCTAGGCCCTTTCCAAATATTTGATTTGGGAAAAGGCCTAGGCCTAGGCCACTTCCAAAATTTTGATTTTGGAAAGTGGCCAGGCCTAAACAAAAATTATTTGGCCTTTCCAAATATTTGATTTGGAATAGGCCTAGGCCCTTTTCAAATATTTGATTTGTAAAAGGCCTAGGCCTAGGCCACTTCCAAAATTTTGATTTTGGAAAGTGGCCAGGCCTAAGCCAAATTTGGTTTAGGAAACCAAAGGCATCCCTTTTGATTACGAATCAAAGGAAAGAAACAAAAGAGAAATAATTTTAATTTTGATTTATTTTGGAATAGTTCTAATTAATTAAAATTAAAATTAAAATCGGTTTAAAATTAATCGTTAATTTTATTTCGATTAAAATCATTTAATTAATTAAATGTTAATTAGTTAATTGATTGGATAAAATTATTTAATAGATTAAATGTTAATTGATTAATTAAGACGCAAGTAGTTAAATTTTAATTTTATCTTTTTCATAAGATTTTATTGTATGGATTAGATATAGTAGATATAATATGATTATATGGACCCCGATTGATCATGGACTCGACCGATAGGATAGATGTGAATGATTTAATTTTTCTGTTGGTTTTAAAAATTGTCCTAGGCCGTTATGAAGAACGTGACCTAGTTTATTTTCTGCATTCATCCCATTCCCATTAGCTCCCCCCCGTGTGCGGCGGGTGTATTTATTTTATTCGATAGAATTAAATGTAACAAGAATGGAGCAGAAGATGGAGATCAAAGAAAGACGAAAATAAAGATCCCATTATGGAGCATTAAAGATCCTATTGGCGGTTGCAGCTACCCTTAGATTGTGACCCGCGGTTTCGTCAGTTTGTATTCGAAACCGCACCTAGGAAAAGTCCATGATCATATCGGTTATTTTACGCATTTATTTATTTTGTGCTTGTATTTATTTTATATGATACGATAGATGCATGACTAGGCACGATCTAGATAAATGTGTAGGATGTATGTTTATAGAGATAGACATATTTATGATGAGACCGAAATTAAAATTAATTAAGTGAATTAATTTACAAAAAATACTTCCACAACAAAAATCAAGTCGAAATATTGTCTCCCAATATTATAACGACGGTGAAGAGCCTGTGTTCGGATCCAACTGATCGACCACCGCCGGAGTTGACCTACCACGGGTATATCGTCGTTATTGAGATATGATCGTATGAGATCTCGTGAATATTGGGTTATGACTTGACTAGAGTCTTTCGGTGATTGGCCACCGTCAGGGCCGTCTGACTTTAGAGACAAGGGGTTGACTAACACATAGTGATGTGTATCGCCAAAGAGTTGACTAGTCAACCACTGAGAATCACATAGAGATGTGAATGGTAAAGAGTTACCTACCTATCGAAATTATCTTGGTTGATCGACCACCGCCGGGAATCGAGGTAACTAGATGGGATCTCAGCCACTAAAGAATTTTAAAAAAATTCTTGAAAGTCAATTGGAAGTAGTTGACTAGTGGGAGCAAAATCATAAACCAAAAGACCATTTTGATTTTGCGTGTATAAACAACAACACTCATTTATTTTTATTTTTTTGTTGTAGTTTAGCAAACTTTATATTTATGTTTAATTCTCAATTAGTAAAACCAAATTATGACTGTTAATTTGGAGAAACGTTCTCAAACATGGTTAAGTAATTTTAATCCTTTTAAAATAAGCAATGACATGAGCAATCCCGTTATAGTAGTTAGAGACAAGGAGATTGCATAATTGATGCAGTGCTCCGAGACTTTAATTATTAATGAAATTGGAAGCTCATGATATTGGATACGATCCAAGATGATCATTCAGTCATACGATGACAATTAATTCAAACGTTGAATAAGAATGACCACATCTAATTTTGGAAAGGTTGTTTTCAAAATTGTAAGATTTAAGTATCGACTTAATTCTATCATTGCTTAAAGGTTAATTAAATAGTTAATGTTTTAAATACTATTTAAAAGGTTAAATAAACTATTTAATAAACTTTAGATTTTCTTTATGAAAGGAAATCAAAGACATAGCTCTTGTGATCTTTCTTAAATCTTATGAAGACTACACCAAGAAATATTTACAAGTGCTTGAAGGATTAAAAAGGAAAGTTAGGGCATGTGCTTAAATGGAGAACTTATTGAAGTTTCTATTCTAGGCAAGTGAGTTGAGATAAATCTATCTAAGTTCAAGTCAACTCTTAGATATATGATATCTTACGAGTGTGATTAAATTAGAAAGATTAAATACAGATATGGAAGGTTAAACAAATGTTGTAACACTTACCATATTCTGGATCTAGTAAACTGATAAGGGAACTAAATAAATGTTGTTATGTTCCGGTTCTTATGTAGAACATGCTTTCAGTTATTTGTTAGGATTTAGTAGACATATTCAATTGTAAAGAATAAATGTTATTCCGATAAAGTTGGATGGTCACTGAATCTAACATACTAGATTGATGTCACTATATAGATGATATAAGTGATTGGATCTCAACTAAATATTTGCATGGTTATTATCCTTGTTTTGTGGTTACTCTAGACATAGTCTCTCTGGAAGGGAATCGTGTAATTAAACGTCATTCTGATGATGTTGAACCATGTGATTATGAATCGTGTGGGTTATACGTATCTTATCTAAAGATGACTAAAATACCCTTTTATGAAAAGGTTATAAATTCTAGAAAAATTGTCTAAAGCCTAAACATACCGATGTTTGTTGGCTTGTGACAATTAATGCCATAAATAATTGTTTATTAATCTCTACAACTATTTTTAGAAATAGTCAAGTGTACTCAGTGAAGTGCATAATTCGGAAAGCCCGAAAAGTTCGAGCCAGTACGAATATGAGATTGATGAGCTACTTAGGAATTAATCTTCAATTGGATTGAAGTAATTAATACCTGAAGGGTGTTTCAGAAGACGTCTGGAAGGAATAAGATTCTCCCTTGAAGGATACCATCTTTGGGATACGCAATTAGATTGTGTTCCCAAAATGGAAATAACACTTTATATGATAAAGGTGTGACGCAAGCCATGCGATGTATCCCTTACCCGTTTCGGGATAGTGCCCTCATACTTAACCTAGTTCCAAAGAATAAAGGTTGAATAAATTCCATATTAGATATGGAAGAGGATAATGTCGAACATATCTTAACCGATGATTTGAAGTTGTCATAGGCAAAGTCATAAAGGCTTGGAGCCTAGTACGACATATGCAACTTTGTGGAATATCTCAGCAAGTACGCTAGATATTATTTACTCGTCCACGGAGCAAAAGGTGTTTGTCTCCAAACATGCTGTCTTCTAGAGGAAGTGTTTCTTCCAAAAGAAACAGTGGGAGTAGATTTAAATCTCAAAGGTAGTTTGAGAACCACAATGAAATATTCAACCATAGGAACGTGAACAGACGCCGCATAGCGATGAGGTGTACAACACTGCTCAGTGCACACAAAAGTTCTATAAGTCTGTGGATAACCTCAAGCCTGAAAGGGCTATCGGTATGTTCATCTTGAAGAATGAATATCTCACGACTTGTGAAAGAATGTTTGAGAGGCAAGATTGAGAGATATGGCTAGGAGCCATAATATCTGAATTAGATTCCATCAGTGACAACCAGGTTGTGAACCTAGTCTGTCTTACCTAAGGGGAGTGTCCCTGAAAGGCTGACATGGATAGTAATATGATTACCATAAGGCTATAGTGACGGCTGAAGGGTATGAGGTGTAAACCTTGTAATTACCTTTATGCCACTAGATGAGCCCAGTTCTAATCAGATGATGCTTGTTATAACTTGGTATCATGGCTATATGATAGTGTTGAAGACGTTAGGCAAACAGCTCGATGTTCATAGATGATGACATGATATGTAGGCCCACGAGATTCATTTATGGACTCAAACAAGTTTCTCTAGACAATTTCTTTGTTTGATAATCAAAGGAGTTTGATTTAGTCAAAAAAAAAAGGATATGCCCAATGTGCAAGAAGGATAGTGGGAGTGTGTTATGATTTTTGAGTAAGGTATTGGATATCTCTCTCATGAATCATCTCCCCATGTCACAGCTAATTAATGTTTGGTAATTCAAGATCTTTACGAAAGCACTTGGATTAGCGGTTCTTATTTTTAGAAATGAGAATCTATAGTGATAGATTTAACTGCTATTAAATTATAGTTTACCTATATAGATGTGATGCTAAAAGAGTTTAGCATAGATCGCGAAAGGGGATACTGCTAGCCGGTGTTCTCAAGATCTATCTATGTTAGGACGTCGGTCCTAAAGATAAGGTGAAAGATGATGCTTATGGAAGGTTTCCTTTGCTAATGCGATAGGAACCATCATAAAATAATGCCGGATGTTCATACTTCATGAAGAGTCATGAGCAAGTATGAAAGTAAATCTGGTGAATGTCGAGAATATCCTTAAACAAGTTAAGGAAGTTCTTAGTTTATTGAAACTTAGAATGAGATAAATATAGTTATACAGACGTATATCCCGAGTCTTATGAAGGCGAGTGGGAGCTACAGTCTAGGTTTGCAATCACTTTGATTAAGTGATACAGTGAGCTGGAAATGTTCTAGCCTATGGGTCACTGTAAATTCTACAACCGAGGCCAAAACACAGTAGTGCCTTAAAGGCGCAGGGGGAGCAGTACATGGATCTAGAAGGTTCATTCCTGAACCTTATACGGTTCTTCCACCTTTTCTATATAGTTGATATAGTAAGTGGATTCATTGCTTGAAGCAAGGACCAGGGTCTCGTCGAGATTCGTGTGTGTGTTGAGGCGGTTCCTTTTGACTTGGTCATTTGGAACGTGATATGAAGATAGTCGGAGTCCCCATGGATAGCGATCCGTTTATGGATAGGGATGGTTACGAGTATTGCATGAGATTCTTGTGTTTCAACTTGGTCTTGTGTGTGCGAGTGATTGGTTTTAGGCCAAGTGGGAGATTGTTGAAATAGTGTCCTAAACCCAATCGGGTTGGACCGGATCCGACCGGTCGGATCATTTCTACTATTTCTTTATGTTTATACATATATTAAATGGCTTTTCTGTTGTCATATATATGTTCTTT
>CM044898.1:11180894-11212165 GCA_024500145.1 Gentiana dahurica var. dahurica | reverse complement strand
TTAATATTATTAATATGGTGGAGAAATCAATTACAAGTATATAATTTGATTGTTCTTTTCTGCAATCATATTTCATTGTGGGAGATTTCTGATTTATTCAAACATCAATGATTTCTTTGTAACTTTCACTGTGCATAGAGAAATTTTCATTGACGATTCCTCTGTGCAATCCTATTTTTTTTTGTGGGATTTCTATGTGCAACAACGATTTCTTTGTAATTTTCTGTGTTTGCATATAGAGAAGTTTTCTCAGCAACCTTTTCAACATCGAATTTAAATGTGTATTTCCCTATGTATATTATCATAGTTTTGTTAAAGAACTAATCCAAACATGATACAAGTATACAAGTAACATGAAAGATGATGTGGAAGATAATTTTTTTCTTATATTTTGTTTTTTTTTTTTTCCGTCAAAAAGGTTTTTACTGGGAGTTTTTTTTTTCTTTTTTCTTACCACTCATTGTAGTTTGGTCATGGTGCAATTATTGGACTACAATGTCATTAATTTTAAGAAAATTAATTATCGTTAAATCCTATTGATTTTGATACATCGAGTAGGATTTGGTCGATGACCAACCTTAAATTTGTGTTTTTTGACAAAGAATTTATTATCTTATTCCTTTTCGTCAATCCAGCTACACACCCCTCATTGCATGCGTTTGCTCACTAATTTTATGGTGCTCTTGGATTAAACTTTTGAATCACCAAGTTATGAGCAAATAAATTTTTTTTAAAAAGAAGTTTTTTTTTTTTTTCAAAAAACAAGAGACCATAAAATCCTTTGTGCACTTTTATTGGTTGAATACCATCAACTATGATTTGATCAATGACCAATCTAAAATTTACATACATTTAGTTACTTCATCAATGCACAAGCTTAGTTAATAAAATTTTGCTATATTTAGTGTATCGGTCTAGTGGTGAGTTAGACTATAATGTCTCATTAAGGCCGGTGTTCCAACCCTGTTAAGGGAAATTTTTTTTGCTATATTTGTAACGCTTTATAACTTGAGTTCATGTAGCTATATAATAAATTACTAATACTTAGCCACATTGTTTTTTACTTTGTCTAAAATTACGTACTAATTATTAGTACTCAACCTTACGTCAATGTACATTTTCTCTCGGTTTCTTTTTAAAGTGAGATTACATTATCCCTCTTAAGAAACTAACGATCTCACCAAGACCATATCCCCTCTATAGGTTTCTCTACATGTCTCTTACGGTTTGACATTTAGTTCGTCCTAGTAGGCTTCTATGATAACACTTGTTTATGTAATTCTCAGAAATTGAGTGTAAAAACGTTACTTAAGTTAGAACGGATTTAATATATAACTATTCAGGTCGGTCGTCATTTTTAAACCAGGTCACCGGGCGCATTATTAGTCAACCTAAGCTTGTTGTATCAATGAGCTTTTTCTCTCACGTAGTCTGCTTGTGAAAGATACAGACCGTTATTTTATATTTCAATTGTATGGTAATGGATATATATGAATGGAAATGCAGAGAGATGTAATATAGGTTCAGCACCACAAAATGAATGGTATTTCTTCAGTCACAAAGACCGCAAGTATCCAACAGGGTCAAGGACAAATAGGGCAACAAATGCTGGTTTCTGGAAGGCCACCGGTAGGGACAAATCCATAAGAAACAGCCTCATGAAGATTGGTATGAGGAAAACCCTAGTTTTCTACAGAGGCAGAGCTCCTCATGGTCAAAAAACCGATTGGATCATGCATGAGTACCGCCTTGAGGATCAAGGCAACCCCGACGATACTCCAGTTAAGTAACACATATTTCTTCTTCAAATCCTTTCTGTCACAATCGCGATGATACGAATGTAATACAATATCTGTATTATACACCATTTGGAGTAAGGGCGGATCCAGTAATTTGCTTCAATGTTGTAGTCACTGGAATCTAAAACTACATTTTTAATCTAGAAATTTGTTACACTGAGATCACAGGAGCTTGAAACTGTATTTTTCGATCAAGAACAAATTAAAACGGTATTTTTTTTAATAGTAAAACTACATTGTTTTTTAATGATAATAAATTATTCTTAAATCTCAGCCACCGTTATCAATGTAGATCCGCCCTTTGTTTTGGAGTAAACTTATCATTTTCAGAATATAGATTCTATTTAGATGTTTTTTTAAGTGATTTTAAATATCCATTTTATAAATTTAGTCTATTTGACAGTATGTATAAAATAAATGAATAAAATGCAGGAGGATGGTTGGGTTATTTGTAAAGTATTCAAAAAGAAGAATTTATTCAAGGTTGGAACTGCAGGAAGTGGAAGTGGTGAAGCATCATCAACTCCTAATTCTTATGATGATCATCATCACCTACTTTTAAATGATGATGATGATGACCATAAACACATGCATCATCATCATCATCCATACATGCTACATCAACATGAAAATCATATGACAACCCACAATTATTCGAACAATCACATCCCTCCTCCTCATGACAACTTCTCTCAATATCAACCTCTTGACTTTCTTCCACTCCCCTCTTTTCATAAACAAACCTTACCCTTAGCACCTACTTGTAATGACATTTCTGCCCTGTCTCCACAACTCATCTCCACCATTCGAGAACATCGAGAAAACGATCCGAATCTCTGTTACCAAGCTTTCGACTCAGGAATATTGGAGGCCCAAACATGTGATTATCTTGCCTCTCGAGCCGGTGGTGATCATTCGGGCTCTAATGAGCCGAATTTGAGCAAGTGGGCCATGGCTGATCCTCCTCAGCTCGCTACTTATCAACCCGAATATGGGAATCATCATGATGATGGCGACGCACATGATGATGATAATGATGATGTCAATGCTTCTTCAATGGCTCTCATTGGTCCATTATCTCTTCGTGGAGAAATAGGGCTTTGGGGTCCTAAAAATTAATGATATATTGTTATTTCATACATATATACAATGTTTTTTTTATACCAATTGTCAATTATTCGAAGATTTACATACTTAAAACTTCTAAAATAACCAGGGATACTTACTTTTAGTTCTTTGAACTTGTAATTTGTGTTTTGTTTACCTCTACAAATTAATATATATAATTAGTTATACTATGTCAAAAAATATATATAAGTTTATGGATATAATTTTATTTTCTCCATAACATGCACATGAATGAGCGAGGATCAAAAACCCATTATTTAGAGGTAGATTTTTCGGGGCTCATTATTATAGTTTGTCTAAGAACTTATATGGTTTGTATGCGTGGCTATGCATTTATGACCCGAACTGAAATCCGAGTTAATGGGGACGTTGGTTTTCTATTTTTTTTAATAAAAAAAAAAACCTGAATCAAACAAAATAGTAATATCTCAACTACTACCAGATCCCTTAAAAAAATGGTATTAGTTATAAGACCGTCGTTAGAGACTTAATAATCATTTAAGACACTCAAAAAATTTATTTAGTTATAAGGACAGTCTAAAATTTGTTAGATAAAATAGCGTTTGAACGGTGGCTCTTCTTCAACTTGAAAGATGTTACCACCGTCCCAGTTATTTACCTCGGCTCCGGCGGCGGCAACGTCTTTGTCCCAGTTGTTAAACAATCACGTTTCGAATTACGTTTGTGGAAGGTTCGATTCTTGTAAGGTTGCCTTCTTTATGCCGATTGTGTGCTGATTCGATGGAGATTTGATACGGTATCATCACAGCAACGTGTTCTTAACACGAGGGCTTGATTCTATGCATTCAAGTCGCAATTTTGAGGGATTCGCATAAAGGTGATTTTGTTTCTGTGCTAATATCGTATTTTCATTTATTTCTCTAATACGAACTTGAAGTCTGCCTGATTCTTTGCCCAATACTTCTACTGAAGGTTGGAGTATGAAAGGTTTGAAATTATGCCTGATAATTTCAGTGGTCTTACTTGCTGCTTTTAGTAAGTGTCTTGTCCTTATTTTAAGCTTTTTCTGCTGCCTATGTCTTAGAATAAGGAGTCTGTGCTTTGCTTGATTAATTTATTGTCTTTGAACTGTGGGTGTCTATGGATGTGTTTGGACTGAATCATTTCTGAAAGAAGTGTGGTCCAAGGGTGGACAATAGGTCAAACACACATAGACTAGTTTCAGTTCATTTTCAATCAGATTAGTCAAGGTCTAAGTTGTTGTTTTGTTCTCTATTTTTGCCCCTCTGTCTGTCTGCTGAATTGGTAAATTCATTTACTGATTCAGCTACCCTACTTGTGTGCTTGGTTGTGTTTTATTTGTGCTAAATCTGCTAATATGCTGCTGCTTTGTTTCTTGCCTTGCACATTCACATTTTGCTGCACCTTGCACACTGATCCTGTGATCTGCCATATTGGCTGCTTTGGAAATCTGCTGCTGAAACCTTGCTGACTGAGACTTGCTTAAGGTTGTAATACTTGCTGTACAGTTTCTGAAATAGGCTCAGTTTGTGTTTACTAATCCGCTACTCCATCTTGTGTTCAGATTTTGAATAATAGTCCTGATAGTTTTGCCCCTTCGTTTTAACTATCATCTCTGATATACAAAGTGAGTGGAGAGCATTAGTTTTGATCAGATCAGTTTGATGTACTTTTGGCTTGCCGCATCGTCTGGGCTGAATTTAATTTTTGTAATCTGCTGCTGCAATTATTATCTCATTTTGTATTTCTAAGTCTGCTATAATTTTGCTTCGATAAGTTTAAACCTGCTGCGTATTTAAATAATCTGAACTTGATCCATTGTATAAGCTGCTAGGCTGTACTCGATAATTTGGTTTGTAATCTAAATCAAGTTGTTTGCTGATCTACACCTTTTTATATAATCTGCTTTTGCTAAGTGTTGTACCTGCTATATTTTTGGACTGAACCTTGAAACCTTTTTGTCAAGCAAATTGTATTAAAAACTTTTCTCTGTGTAATCTGATTCATTGTTGCAAGATCTGGACTGAATTGATTAACTTGAATATGCAGCCATGCTTTGCTCTTATTTGGACTTAATATACTGCATTCAACTTTAAGTTCTCTTTTGGTAAAAAAAAAAGTTGACTTGTGTTTTACTCACATTCTCTGGTTGTTCTATCCGTTTTGTTGTTCACCATCCATTTATATAGATATACAAATATATCCATTGATGTCTGATGCAGGGACATTGACGACTTATGCAGGGACATTGATGACTTATGCAGGACATCTGATGCAGGGACATTGATGTCCGATGCAGTGACATTGATGTCTGATGCAGGGACATTGACGACTTAAACAGTGACATTGACGACTTATGCAGTGACATTGATGTCTGATGCAGGGACATTGACGACTTATGCAGTGACATTGACGACCTATGCAGTGACATTGATGTCTGATGCAGGGACATTGATGACTTATGCAGTGACATTGATGTCTGAAGCATTGGCATTGATGACTGTATTTACAATTAGATAACTAATGCAATGATATTGATGTCACCGCATATACAACTTGATACACACATTTGATAACTTTGTAAAGTAACTTTATTTCTTTGTTATCTTTAAATATTTGATTGATGTTGGTTTATTTGATTAGTGTTGGTTTAAATTTTCGATAACTTTGTAAAATAACTGTATTTCTTTTGGTTTTTTTTTTGGTTTAAATGCATATTTTTACAACCAAAGGTATGCATAAATTGTTACAATAACACGTCACTACATAATTCGATACAATAAGACATCACTGCATAGATCTCTACAATAAGAAGTCACTGCATAAATCGCTACAATGAGACGTCATTGCATAAATCGCTACAATTAGATGTCACTGATCAAGGTTGTCAATGGATCGCGGCGGTCAATACATCATGGTAGCCAATGAATCGTGGCGTTCAATGCATCGGGGTGGTTTTTTTTTTGTTGTTTTTTTTTGTTTTATAATTCACCATATTTATAAAGGTCATATATTTTGATTTAAAACTCGGATCATCATAATTTTTTTACTAAAATTCATATTTTTTCGTCTTCTTTATTCTAAAATCAAATTTGATATTTTTCTGAATAAATTTCATAAAATCAATTTTTTCTTCATAAAAATCGACGTGACGTATTGATCACCGTAATTTTTCCTCATTTTTTTTCCTTCTTCCTCTTTATCCACTTGAAATTAGAATGTCCTTATAAGTAAATAAGTTTCCTTCTTAAAATTAGAATGCCCTTATGACTAAATAAGACTTCGGAGTGTCCTATTACCCCTAATAAGTTGAAAATCAGTCCTTTTAAATAATTGGTCCTAAAAAAAAAACAGATTTTCATTTATGATACTATTCCTTTATATCATTCATATCAGAAACCCTTAAAAAAAAATTATGTTAACGACTAATATAAAAATTCAGTATATTTTATAGAATCCGTAGAATAGTGTATACAACATTATATTATTATTCGATATGCATGCATGGTAAAAAACATATTCTCACACACAATGTGTCGATACATATGTCTCTATATATATATCATATGGAGACAAACATTTCATTATTGAAACTCATGACGAGTTAATATATATATATATATATATATATATATATATATATATATATATATATATATATATATATATATATATATATATATATATATATATATGGAAAAAAGAAAAGTTGAATAATAAAAATATAGTTGCAGACCGGATTAGCGGTCTAGGGCATTTGAGCTGAGAATTTGGTTTATTCAAAACACACGTTAAAGACCCCGGCTCCACCACAAAACCCTGGCCAATTCACTTGCTATATAAACATTTCAGGCGCAAAGTAAGACCTTCCTTTGTTGTTTTGTAAACTGTAATGCAGAGCGCGGTTACATATACTTATATATTTCTGAAGGTGTTGATACAAAATTTGATTTGAACCATACATTTATTTACATAATTAAAAATCCAAAAAACCCAAAAGGGAAGAAACACAACCCCGCTGGATCATTTTGTATCAAAATTCTTGTGCCCAATTACTTTATGATTTTAAATATGTAATTCATATCCGTGTAAACCTTGTGCAAGTGAGGGTTCTCAATCCCGTTAAACAGAATACAATACAAGTGTAGCAAATACATTAAACCAGCCTTTCCTTTAACACTTGTCACACAATTAAGACAAAGAACAGGCTGTTCTTCTCAACCAACAAAAAAAAAAAAATACAATAACTTCCTGTCATTGCTGTCTTTTTTCAGTTCTACTGACAGCAATGGGCGGGCCAATACCCAAAGTGCGCTTACATGTCATAATTAATCATCATACACGCCAGTGTAGGTGATAAAAAAAAACCTAAAAAGGCACAAATTAAATAACAACAATCAAGCATTATACTGTACAATCACAAACCTTTCCAATGTTGAAAATCAAACGAGATCAAGCTAATGCCTTCCATGATCTTCTTCAGGCATGTGCATATACGAGCTGATTGTGGCAACAGATTGTGCAGCAGTTCCTTCAGAATTTACAGGTGCAAATGCGATAAATGAATCATCCTTGGATAGTTGTGTATGTATACGATTTGAAGATGGGGAGGACATTGTGGGGGAATGTATTGATGAGTCTAGAGATTGAAGATTAGGCATTGACGGTATTCTAGCAGGATATATCTCAGTGAATTCTTCACTATTTTCATCAAGGTACACAATGTCCTGCATTGTCAGCTGATGATATTCGACAATCTCCCTCAGGAAACGGTTTTCCCTTGCAAGTACCGAGTTCTCTTGAGCCAATCGAGCCTTTTCAGCTAATAGAGACTCAAGCTGAAGTCTTATCTGCCAAGAGACATTGCTTTTATAGTTAACAACAATTTCATGTATAGTAATATATTACTTATAACACGTACTACCTTTAGTAAATCATAATCCGCGTAGGAAAGTGAAAATTACAGAAAAGTGGACGACCCAAAGGTCCAGAACCAGCCTCTATAGGAGAGGAAAATATCTATGGACATTTGATGAACAAATGCCCTGAATTACTCGATCCAATCGCACAATCAACTAGGGACTAGACAACCAATTTGCTCTAAGTAAAACAAAGCTGTCTTCCTAGGTCGTCTGATGCTAACAATATTCTTTTTTTTTTATTTTTTATTTTGGAGGGGTGGGGCGTCTCTTTTCCCCTTTCTTCTTTTTCTTGGACGAAGTACAAAAGTAAATGAAGCCAGTGGGGGTCTTTATTTTTTGATGTAGTGGGGGAAAGGGGTGATGAGGAGAATCAAGAAAGGTGATTACCAGGTCATCGTCATCTGGGCTCTCTCCTTTTTCGTGACTTTCTCTGAGAATTTTATTTTCTTCTTCCAGTTGAGCACAACGATCCTTTGCAAAAGCCAGATCAACTTTGACAGTCTTTAACTCCCGTAGAAGTAGCTTTGCTTTTGCAGCCATAGCCATTGCAACCTAGACAGAAAGAGGCATTTCAAACTTCTTGCAGAAAGCTGACAGATATTCACTTTAGAATACAAACAACTGCACACAAACAAGCTTCAGCTTCCAACTCCTATACATTTAACATTTCAATTTTTACACAAAGGGACTACAATTACAATTAAAAAAATAAAATCAAAAATCAAAACAGTCAGGCCACACAAGGAGTGGAATAGTCTTAGGCATATATATACACAAAGCGTTTACAGATAGAGAGTGGATGATTCACAACACCACAAACTAGACATCGAGCTGCACGTTCTATAAATGTAGGAAATAGCATATTCTCCTGTAAGGGGCGAAGACTCGTTAATGCAAAAGAAACAGACAGATAATATTTTTGCTTCAGGACTCATAAGCAGATCTTTTGCCAAGTGAACAACTGGGTCCCATATGCGAGACATGTGTTGACGTCTGATATAGCGACCAGGATACAACTATATTCAAGTTGTGTCGAATTACCATCTGTCACAGAAGCTTGAGTTATTGGTAAGGTAAATAATTTACATATTTAAATGCAATGCACTTCAACGTATCAGAGGGATATCATGAGATTAAACCCTATCCCCACTTCTGCCCCATTTATATCGTACAAGTGCTGGACATCCTTATTCGCCTTGTTGTGCATTATATATGCTTTAGTGTGCCCTATGTTGGCCGGAACTCTTTGTTATTGGCACACACTTAAGGAGGCGTCTTGACGGATCTTGTTAAAGTGCATTGCGTTAAAATATGCAAATTACTTACCTCCCCAACGGCTTAATTTTTTAGGAAAGAATAGAGATGGTCTATCAAACAAGTCGCAACCAAGAATTAGCATTAATGAGTCGCTATAATTACTCAACCAGGGATAAAGTTGCCACATTACATCGCGAGATGCCTTCAACTGCGTATCTATATCAGTATCCATTTGGGGATTGGTACGTGTGGTTGACAGCTGGTCTGGGCTGCCAAATTTGGAATTCTCATTCGGCATCACAGGTGCATTGCCCTTTCTCTTTATTTGGAGCTTGCCTGCTTCTTGAAAGATGTCTGCAGTGCGGTTTTCTACCACACTACGACCCTCCTGCACAGCCGGTCAATAAGAGACTATTAACATCTGTTTAAAACAGAAGACACAAAACAAATTGCACACCCATAGGGGGAGAAACCAAAAAGTACTAATTACAGAGCGAGCACTGATATAGTTCTCAATTGCCTTTATGCACATTCCACGAAAGACTGTAAATTCAAAATGGCCAATAGACAAAAGATATATGCTGACATCTTTCTACAGAAAAAATACATAAGAAGTCTACCTCAAAAGCATTTCCAATCCGTCCACCAATGTAATCAAGCGAAGAGGTAATAGCACCTAACCCCTTCTGTAAAGTAGGGCTTTTGGACATCTGATGCCTTTCAGATGATTGGTACTTCTCGTCATACTGCTAACATTAATATGAATCAAAGCTAAGATGATCAATCAATAAAGCCAATAGCGAGTACATGCTCAAAAGTAAGTGGCTACTTTGTGGAACAGGATAAGGACTGTTATGAAGGCTTCACTAATCACTAGTGAAACAAGACTCACCTAAGCAATTCCAAATACCCATAAACGATGAATTAAAAACACACACTACAGATTTCAAAACCAACTTAGAAAATACAGCAGGGTGGGGGGAGGGGGTGGGGGAGAATATCTGAGCACAGCTGATGCAGTGTATTCACCTGAGCACTTGTTTCTCCACTCGATGACTGGAACCCTGGTTTGTTATGTTCTTCATGCTGTGCCATTGAGTTGTCATCTAAAATGGATTTCGTCTTCCTAGCTAGTACTCCCCAAAATCCTTGTTTAAGTTCAGTAGAGGTTTTCCGTGGCACATACTTGTAGGAGGATGTATCCTGTTTCACCAGCAGATTATCATTGAAATGCCCAGTGAGAAACAAACAGAATAACATTTTGATCTCAAAAGAGTGATACACATAAGCTTTTACACAGACTAGATAACAAGTGCAACAGAATGAAATTTCACTTTTCCAAAAGTACTGTGTCTCAAAGAAACAACTTTCTAAAATTCACTGAGTACCATCAAAGTCTTAAAGAATTGTTTGTAATACAGTAAACTCCTCGCAAGATTCTCCAACCAACTTTTAAGGAATAGAAAACATGGGTGAATGGGAATGAATAATGTGCTTGATTAAGTTGTTCAGTTTCCAGCTAACATATACTTGGTTTTGACTCATAAATCTCCTTAAACAATAAAGTAACCTGAAATAAAATGACCATAAACGTAAAATCCACTGTTCTGCTCCACAACTCAGGAGACATTTGTGAGCAAAATAACAGGTAAGGTCTCAATATCCCTGCGCACTCAACTACCACATATTCAGGGCCACTCACCCTCCAATTAGATTAACAATGACCATTTTCTTTTAATCATAAATTATGAGACTAATTCCAACCCAACAATATGAGCCTCAAATTCATCTGCCTGCACCACCTAACTCAGATGGAAGAAGATGAATAACTATGCTTGATGTGTAATAGTACAAACTTAAGATCTATAGTTCCCAATTCTATAGGAAAGTCTATCCCACAAGAGCTCTTTACTGCACTGAACCAATAAAACTGTGACATGTGCTTATTGTTTAGTCTTATTCTACAAGTGATACATTCATATTACTCTGGTGCATTACACCGTCGAGTGGTAGTTTTGCGAGTTATGGTATTCCATTTGTAAGTGTACAAATCAAAAGCGTGGCTATCAGTTTCAGGTGCTTTTGGAACTCCAGCAGAACTAAAATACAGTAAATTTATTTGCAAATGTTGGTTCTCATATATAAAAGGAGCAGGAGATCTGCAAAAAGCAAGCTGAAAATCATAACAAACTAGTAGTCACGGGCTCAAGGCATACAAGTATTGTAACATACTTCTTGATCCCATTTTTTTGTTTTATTGGAAAATTGCCAAATTTATTTAGCTCCAGACCAGCAGAGATGTAATCTACACATATAAAAGGAACCGAGAAAGTGTATAAGGACCTTGACCAATGAAGAATCAGAAGTTCGAGAAGAAACAGGTGACTGAGCATATGCCGAGGATAAGGACGAGCCACGATGAGCAGCCGAAGCTCTGATAGCCTTGGCAGCCATCGAGGAACCTGACGGTGAAGAAAAGGCGTCGCCGTTGTCGGCAGCATCCTCTAGCGGAGGTGGACTATATGCACTATAAATTTCCTCTCTAAAACTCGTCTCTCTACCGATTTGCTGCCTCCTCCTGTATGCCATCTATGCCAACAATTTACCGGCGACGGGAACATCAAATCACGGGAATTGATATTCACAAACGATGAAAGATGAATTTAAATGGATAAATGCGGTTGAATCGACATGCATAATCCTCTTTTCTTTTGTGATTTTAATCTCTCAATTCTTCATTTTTCATTTTTTCTCCCAAAAAAAAAAAAGAGGAAAGTTCTGTGTCTCTTCTCGTCCGGGGAAAATGTCGGTGAAGCTTATTGTCTATTCACTCGTCGGCGGTAATTTCGGAAGATCCGATTCCTTCGTCTTTTTTTTTTCCCTTTTTTTTCTTGAACTTAAAATTTCTTTTCTTAAAAACAAATTAAATATACAGTAAACTCTCGATAAATGTATGTTTTTTGAACCGACCAAATTATTACCTTAACGAGTTTATTAGTTTATCAATAAATAAATAATTTATTTATTTATCGATTAATTAATATTTATTAATTTACAAAGAAATAATTAATATTATACATTTCTCGTTTAGGCTATAGAAATATTATGGAGGTAGAACATCTTTTGAACTATCCTAGTGAGAATGATGTTGTGATGGATTCATCTACAGGTGATGAAATTATTCAAGCTGTGATGAATACGTCTAATGATGATGAAAATGATCCTGAACCGGACAATAGTTCGGTTTTACCTAAAGTTTCATCGAAAGAAGCCTTTCAAGCAACTATCACCTTACAAAACTACTTACTACAACATGAACAAAATATTCCTGAAGTTGTGTATGCTCTACAAAAAGTTAAATATGAGATCGAATTTGATTTAGCCACTAAGAAGAAACAAGTTACTCTAGATACATATTTTCAGAAAATATGAAGTGAAATATGAAATTTCGAAAATATGTAAATTTAATATATAAATTTCTAACTGGAATTATGCATTTATTATTTTATATTTTTATTAGGCTTTACTGTATTCAATTTATTTTTATTACTTAATGCATTTAGCGAAATTATTACTTTAGTACACATGCCAAGTCGGGACCAGAAGAAATTATTACCGTAATGAGGATAACTTTATCGGATATTTATTTATCGAAGTAAAAGTATTTTTCTACGGACCTGTGTAAAACGTTTGTTAGGCGGATTTAGTATACGGACCTGTATTCCACAATTGGATCATGTATCCGATAAATGTGTTTAATGGGCTGACGACTTATGAAGTATCCGGCACTCTTTTGCCTCAGTCTTGAATATTTCATTAGAAAATTATTTATGCAATCCACACAGAGTGAGTGTGTACACACAAATGATCTAAATCATTAAATGTATTTAATAAATAATTAAAAAAGAAAAAAAAAAAAAAACAAACCTTATTTAAGATTAGTGACTTTTTGTGTGGATAATATGTGTATCTAAATCTTCCTACTTGGAGTACTTATCAATAAAATTGCTTGGGAAACATACATGAAAATTTGGCAACAATAATAAATAGGATCTTTATTTGCACCATTGTTAATCTACTATGTATGTCATGTAGTGTAAAAAAAATGTCTTTATGAACACTACACCTGATATAACGAATCAATCTACTATGACAGCACAATGATACCACAAATTATATAAAAAAAGAACTTTTTTGATAGAATTTTTTTACCATTACCAAACTTTAAAAAACAAATAGACGTCATTGATGAAAAAATATTTCTTCATCATAACATAAACTCATTTCCATCTTAATCTTCATTTTCATCTTTTTCATGTCACAAAGTCATTTTTCTATTTTCTTACAAATTTTGAAGATCCAAATAACTTTTGAACAACAATGGATCGAAAAACTTGGAATTGGAAGTGGATTTGATGTGATTCTTGGATCGAATCAGATCGCACTTTGCCCAGGAAATAACGCAGAGATCAACAACGAGCTAGAAAAATCCTAACCTATAGAATCCAAATTAGGTGAGGGTTAGAACGTCATAACGTTCTCTCACAACGCTGATAAGTTCTAAAAGTGATCCTCTACAAAGAAGAGAATCTCACTCGCAAGTGATTAAATCAAAGTCAAAAGACTTTAATCAAAATTTTATAACTCAAGAATAATGTGTCTAATACAATGGCTGGTATTTGCCTTATATAGGTTTATAACTCAAAGAAAAAGCAACATCTAAACAATATGGGAGAAATTCCCACTTAGAAGAATGCGCCTAGGCCCCTATTGGGCTTTTGACCTTATTAGGCCCAAATAGCCTTTTATTAAGAGAAATCAACAAGACAAAAGGAAATAAAATCCATAATGTAAAATAAAGCCCAAAACTCGAAAATCCATCAATAAGGTCATTTCAAGGGTCTGCCTTATCCTTTCAAAAGCAAGATAAATAATTCAATTGGTCTTCTCAGGCCCAATAGCATGAATAACACATTTTATGGGCGTTTCTTCAGTCTTCTCAGTCGCATTATTTCAAACCCAAGTCCTCGGGGATGGATCACATCACTCCCTCCCGGTTGGAAAGGATTCGTCCTCGAATCAATAGGACGTCGTATAATTCCGCAACACCCACCAATCTTGAATAACCCGCAAAAGACGTCAATGATATGCCAGGATCAAATATAATGCGAACATACAGCTCCAAAGCGATAGCATGTGTAGATGTCGATCCATGCTTCTTCAATGGAACATGGCTTGATAAACATACGAATGAAGCGCTTTGTAGCAGCAAGATAATGATAATAATGCAATGTAGGAGCTTCATCAACATATGCAGCAAAATGTTCCATAAAAGTGTGCTCCGGCTTTCCACCAATATCAATAGTGTCAAGATCAGCCATATGCATTAAAGGTGTTGCATCGAGCACATCAAATAAATTGCTTGTCTCCTCAAGTGTATGCTCATCAGGTACCTGCAAGTAAGATAGAATAACGCTCGAACAAGTGATTAGTTCCAAATGATCATCACCCTTCAAAGAAGATGCAACAAAACTCGAACAAGAATTGAGTAACATTGCATCTGCTTGTGCCTCAACCAAAATCAACTCCTCGTGTTCTTCCTCAACAATAGCCACTTCAGACACCTCTACTTTCTCATCCATAATTTCAGGCTCATTCACCTCCACCACACTCTCACCTTCCTCAATTTTCAACTCCATCTCTCGAATGTTAACAACCTCTTCATTTTTCTCGTCATCCAATTCTTGTGCTTTCTTACATTCAGCTCTCTGTTTGGCATCATCCACCCGAAAATTCGCCCAAAATAGTTCATTGTCCTTCTTCCATCTATCCCGCAACTCTTGCATTCTAACCATATGTGCTTGTTTCAACTCCGCAACGAGTGCACGATTATTCTCCTCAAGGATCCTTGCTATCCCTGCTAACATTCTATCATTTCGATCCGCTAACTTAGTTTGACGCCTCTGTTCCTTTCTACGATCTCGTCTCTCATAATGATCAAAATGAGGCAAATTTCCATAATTCTCTCGTGTTTCACTCACCCTTATTCTCAGTCGTAGAAAATATTCTTCTCAAACAAATCAGAATAATGAGCAAAACCCTAAGCAAGATGCTGTCAACAAATTTCAAGATTTATAGCAGAGAAATTTAGGACAAATAGTGAACAAACTATTTCGAATCTGGAATAACTCAAAAGACGAAAGTTTCAGAGCAGATAATTTTCTAAAGGATGTCAAAATATCATATTTTTTGGAGCTATAGAAGTTTCTCACACAATCGTTTTTCGGAAACTGGTGCAATCTGTCAAAAAATTTCACATTGATAGGAGTATCTTAAGGTGCCTATCGTGACCAACCTACAGCGAATTTGGAAAAACTCAAAAGATAAAAGTTGTAGATCTGAGAATTTCCTACACGGTCACCAATTTTCAGGGAATTTCGAGTCGTTTAACCCCCAAATGAATTGAACGAATATTTTATCGCCGCAGCTTTTATGATGATCGTGTAGATTAATCGGCGCTTTAAGCATTATTTACGTTGAATCTGGATTAGGTGTAAAGAAAAAATTGTAGAACACGTCTTGGAGTTGTGGTAAAAATTTCGGAATTTTGGGGGGGGGGGGTTAGGGTATAAAACGAACTAATTAAAAAACGGGGTCTGGAAAATTAGGGTTTTAGGATGAAGGTTTGAAGGTTTGAAAATTAAAGAAGGGAGGGGGAGGGGGGGCGAATTAAAGAAAAGAACTAACAAATAATAGTTTTTTTTTAATAAGGAACGAAATAAAACAAATAAGAACAAATAATTTTTTTCTTTTTTGAATAAGAAACGAAAAAAATAGACAAGAAAAGAAAACAATGGGATATTTGACACATGAATTGTTGGAGCTCTGATACCAACTGATGTGATTCTTAGATCGAATCAGATTGCATTTTGCCTAGGAAATAACGCAGGGATCAATAACGAGCTAAAAAAACCTAACCTAGAGAATCCAAACTAGGTGAGGGTTAGAACGCCACAACGTTCGCTCACAACGCTGATAAGTTTTAAAGGTGATCATCTACAACGAAGAGAATCTCACTCGCAAGTGATTAAATCAAAGTCAAAAGACTTTAATCAAAATTTTATAACTCAAGAATAATGTGTCTAATACAATGGCTGGTGTTTGCCTTATATATGCTTACAACTCAAAGAAAAATCAACATCTAAACAATGTGGGAGAAATTCCCACTTAGAAAATGCGCCTAGGCCCCTATTGGGTTTTTAACCTTATTTAGGCCCAAATAGCCATTTATTAAGAGAAATCAACAAGACAAAAAGAAATAAAATCCATAATGTAAAATAAAACCCAAAACTCGAAAATCCTTCAACAAGGGCATCTCAAGGGTTGGCCTTATCCTTCCAAAAGCAAGATAAATAATTCAACTGGTCTTCTCAGATCCAATAGCATAAATAACACATTTTATGGGCGTTTTTTTCTGTGTTCTCAGTCGCATTATTTCAAGCCCGAGTCATCGAGGACGGATCACATCAGGATTGATGAAAAATATCATGATTTTATATCTCCTAGATACGTTCAATTTGATTTACAATTGTCTTCCCAACAACAATCGACCTAGAAAAAATCGACTTTATTATGCACAATAGGCAGTAGAATAGTCTATTGGGTGAAAATCCATTTAGCTTAAGTCGATTTTATGTCAATCAACTCTATTACTATCGATTTTCATGGAATCGACTATGCTATAACAGAGTGTTTTGGAAATTATGTTTTGTGTTATTTACAATTGTCAACTGTTACAATATATATAGGGTATTCTAGCTAAGGGTATAAATGTAAAATACGTACACTAAAATACAATTACTAAAATACTAACGTATATACACGGTAATACACCTAATACCACCCCTAAAGTTGGACGAGGTAGGAGACCTAACTTGCGACGCTGAAGAAGGTAAGCAGGGCGAGGAAGCGACTTGGTGAGGCAGTCAGCAAGTTGGTCCGAAGCACCGACATGGGCAACCCTCAGAGAACCACATTGCACATGATCTCGGATGAAGTAATAGTCAATGGCAACATGTTTCATTCGCGAATGAAAGACAGGGTTGTGACAGAACTGTGTAGTGCCTAAATTATCGCAGTAAATGACCGGAGCGTGGGCAATTGGAGAACGGAGATCACGAAGGAGGAATGTAAGCTAGAGTAACTCCGCGGCAGTGGAGGCAACATACCTGTATTCGGTCTCAGTGGAGGAGCGAGCGATGGTAGGCTGCTTCTTGGAACTCAAAGATATGGCATTTCTGCCCAGATAGACAACATAAGCACTAGTGGAGGCATAATCATCCTTACAGCCCCCCCAATCTGCATCAGAAAAGGCATGAAGGACCAAGGGGGAGTCGCGAAAAATCAAGACTGAGACCCACTGTCCCAGCTAAATAACGAAGCATACGTTTAGTATAACTCCAATGAACATCAGTGGAAGCATGCATAAACTGAGAAAGCTTGTTCACCGCAAAGGCAAGGTCAGGCCGAGTGAAAAGCAAATACTGAAAGCTGCCAATGACCATGCGGTACTCAGAAGCATCATCAAGAGGAGAACCCGTCGTGGCAGTGAGACTGGAGAGATCAACAGGCAGAGGTGTGCTAACAGGATTAGCCTAATCCATATAAAGACAGGCAAGAAGGTCCGTGGCATAACGCTGTTGAGATAACAGACACCTGTTGAAATAGTGTCCTAAACCCAATCGGGTTGGACCGGATCCGACCGGGTCGGATCATTTATACTATTTCCTTATGTTTGTACATATATAAAATGGCTTTTCTGTTGTCATATATATGTTCTTTTAAAGAACCAATTATGAATTGCTATATGATAACGTCCTTAGTATTAAACTGTGATAGAGAAACCATGATAGGTGATTATGGTTGATGAGATCTCTAATCACTTTAATAAGTTTGATACTTAAATGTCTCTAGGCTGACGTACTATCAAACAGGGCATTGATAGTATAAACAGACTAGCACGTATTAGATGTCTTCTGTCTTTAGGGCAGGGATAGATCTCGTCTATCGAAGTGTAGAGACACTTGGACTGTACGTGGACGTGTATTAGAGAATGCGTACGTTAGACTGACCCACTTACACAGATAAGTGTCACACTATGTGGCGGTTGTGTAATTATCCTTTGGACCGGAGTCTTCATGGCATCACGGTGTGGATTGTCATGCTTTGACACTATTGAGGTTTCCCCTAGCCACGGGGCGATCATGCGGTAGTGATTGGGTATGATATTGAAGCATGCGGAGTATACATGGTTGGTCGTCCGGGAATCGCGTATCCTATGATTGGGATCGAATATCCGAAATGGCCTTCTTATAAGGAATGTCTACTCGTGAATCTTATATATATATATATATATATATATATATATATATATATATATATATATATATATATATATATATATATATTGTGTAATTGACACACACGTGAATTGCAATTGATCAAATTGACATGCTTGATTATTTGGATATTAATTGATTTTGAGAAAAAATAGATTTATGGTAATAACATAATTTATAATCAATATAAGATATTGGAAAATTAAATTATGGAAAGAGAGATAAATCACATTAATTGATTTTCCTTATTTTTATTGGAAAAATGTTTTCTTCTCCTCCACTCCAAGCAATAGGGGGCGCCTCTTACACTATAAATAAGAGGGCTTGCCAAGCTCTTTTGTACACCATAATTCCAAGAGCAATTGCTCTTGTGAAAAATTGCAAGAACTCATAGTTCTTGTGTAAGAAAGAGGGGGGCTTCCTATAGTGAGTTTGTGGGAGGAAAAAGTCCGGTCTAGCAACCGGGGTTTTCCGATAGCAATCCATGGTGGGATTCCGGCGGGCTGTTCGTGTGGACTAGCGGTAGAGGCCGAACACTTGGGCGGCTCCATGCTGAACTACTCTCCTTAGACGGTCAAAGCGTCGATCTTTTAGATCAACCAAGGTAACCGCTGTCTTTAGCTTATTCGTTTATTGCTTAAACGAAGTCGATCTTGGGAAAAAGGAAATCAAATTTTTGAATTCCGCTGCGTTTCCGCGTTGATTTCCTAACAGTGGTATCGGAGCGAGCTTCGAGCTTAAGCAATAAGCATGTTTATTTGCGTAGTTAATTTTATCGTTTAAATCACGTAATTATTAGTTGAAAGATTTTTGATTCGTAAAACGATACACGAAAAGAAAAATTTTGTTTTGTGCATTTTATGTTTCAATATAGTTCATAGTTGTGATTGGGTGATGGATTCTCGGTGAATCCCACTCGATAGATGCAAGATTTAAATCACGAGACGTTAAGTCGAGGTTGAGTGATGGATTCTCGGTGAACCCACTCTTCGATAATTAAATGGGGGCTCGGCCGACTGGCGGCGGCCTCCTCCCCAACGGTGGCGGCGACGGCGGCGGTGGCCTTAGGGCTGCCGTCCGTCGGTTGTCCTCTTCCAATGGGGGAGATCGACTTTTTCGTTTTGTGATATTTATTGTGCATGGATGTCTCGATTAAAATTAATCGTTAATTTTATTTCGATTAAAATCATTTAATTAATTAAATGTTAATTAGTTAATTGATTAGATAAAATTATTTAATGGATTAAATGTTAATTGATTAATTAAGACGCAAGTAGTTAAATTTAATTTTATCTTTTTCATAAGATTTAATTGTATGGATTAGATAGTGTAGATATAATATGATTATATGGACCCCGATTGATCATGGACTCGACCGATATGATAGATGTGAATGATTTAATTTTCTGTTGGTTTAAATGTTGTCCTAGGCCGTTATGAATAACGTGACCTAGTTTATTTTCTGCACTTATCCCATTCCCGTTGGCTCCCCCCCGTGTGCGGCGGGTATATTAGATAGAATTGAATGTAACAAGAATGGAGCAGAAGATGGAGACCAAAGAAAGACGAAAATGAAGATCCCATTGAAGAATGACGCATTGAAGATCCTTTTGGCGGTTGCAACTAACCTTAGTTTGTGACCCGCGGTTTCGTCAGTTTGTATTCGAAACCGCACCTAGGAAAAGTCCATGATCATACCGGTTACTTTACGCATTTATTTATTTTATGCTTGTATTTATTTTATATGATACGATAGATGCATGATTAGGCACGATCTAGATAAATGTGTAGGATGTATGTCTATAGGGATAGATATATAATTGATGAGACCGTAATTAAAATTAATTAAGTGAATTAATTTACGAAAATACTTCCACAATAAAAATCAAGTCGAAATATTGTCTCCCAATATTATAACGACGGTGAAGAGCCTGTGTTCGGATCCAACTGATCGACCACCGCCGGGAGTTGACCTACCTCGGGTATATCGTCGTTATTGAGATATGATCGTATGAGATCTCGTGAATATTGGGTTATGACTTGACTAGAGTCTTTCGGTGATTGGCCACCGTCAGGGCCGTCTGACTTTAGAGACAAGGGATTGACTAACACATAGTGATGTGTATCGCCAAAGAGTTGACTAGTCAACCACTGAGAATCACATAGAGATGTGAATGGTAAAGAGTTACCTACCTTTCGAAATTATCTTGGTTGATCGACCACCGCCGGGAATCAAGGTAACTAGATTGGATCTCAGCCACTAAAGAATTTTGAAATATTCTTGAAAGTTGATGAGAGATAAATTTATGATCATTATTACGACATTTTACCCCAATATTGATACCATTTTGAGCATTATTGTATCAAATCAAGTCAAAATTACTAAGTTTTATTCAAATGTATAAGTAGTAGTTATTATATAAATTATCGTATTTTTATAAGTTTTTATTAGTTTTTGTACCGGTTTAGTAACCGGAGTGTCGTGTCGGATTTACGTTTGGTATTTTGGTGGTTCATTGCAGGATTATACATTGACCAAGATTCCACGTAACGACATGTTTTGAGTCTAAAAGATGTGTTTAGAGGATTAGAAGAAGATGCCACAAGTTTATAAGTTCAACGGAGCAAATTTTCTAAGTACTTAAATCGTTACATGTTTTCGATGGAGATTTGACCCAGCTTAGAGGCATTTTCAGGGGATGACTTCTTAATGAAAGTTGTAGATCTTCACATAAGCTTTCCAACGCACTTTGAATTATGTCAATTGGAGGTCTACAACTCAAGTTATGGTCAATTGACTAATCAATTCGGATTAGTAGAAATCCCGTAAAAGACTCGACATACGAATGGCTCATCAAAACGACATTTTCTGAAGACGTTTCCTTCATAAAAGTTGTATATCTTCAAGAAAGATTTCCAATGGATTTTGAATCAAGTCAATCGGACTTCTACAACTCAAATGGTGGTCAAGTGGCTAATTGATTCAATTTCGTAAAAATCCCGCAAAACGTTCGGAGTATGAATTTGCTTATCAAGACGGCGTTTTCTGGAGAAGAGTCCTTCATGAAAGTTGAAGAGTTTTCCGAAAGCTTAATTTTGACGTTTGAATCATAATTTTTGGAGGTCTACAACTCAAGATATGAATTTTAGAAGTTTTATTACAATAAAATATATTCGGAAGGATCCAGAACCAGTGAGTCATCTGGTAATGATGATTCCGGACCGATCCGGCTCCATTTCAGGACCGGTCCGGCCTCCCCATATGTCTATATATACAGAAGCAAATGGAATGAAAAATTTGCCCCTTTCTCTTCTAATCTCTTTTCTTTCTCTCGTCCATGCTTCTTTCTTTTTATTTTTTTTTTATTTTATTTTATTTTTTGGATCATATATATATATACATATATGATATATATATATATACACACACACTTCATGTATGTATATATATTCTATATATGAATATATATGTGATAGATCTATCTATATATTTATATAGATCTAGATCTGCATCTTTTCATCTCGTTTCTCTTTTAATTTTCTTTTCGGGGCCCGTATATACATATATATGTCTACGTATGTATGTATATATGTTTTTCACATATATAAATAAAATGGTTATAGTATCGTTGTAATGGCGGAATAATTATCGAAGATTGTTAAAATCGAAGCTTTGGTATGTTAGATCCGGTGGAAACGACCCCGATTCGATAGTCATAACCGGTAATATATTCTAAAATTGTTATGTTTATTATTTCTATTTCTATTTATATATGATATTAAACTAAAAATATGTCTAGCCAAGATATGAATCTGAATTAGTTAATCTTTTGGTAAAATGAATGATCGACTCTGGTAATCGTGATTAAAACTAATTATAATTGAATCTTTTTCTATTTTAATCGTATTCGTATTGACGTATTTAATTGATCTGAGGAATTCATAATCTAATTATGAATTGACGCCTCGTAGTTAGGATACGAGATAAAAGATAGAAAAACCGGAGGGTAAAATTGGCCGAGTGAAAACGTGACAACGGAACCCAGTTTCCTACCCGGGGGCAGATTTGTCCTAAAAAGATGAATCTTATTGACATTTGTACTCGAGATCGTAATAATGTTAAATCATCAGTTTAATTGAAACTTAAACCGGAAAGTTGAATCGTCCGGCTTTGACAACCGGAGCCTTTTAAATAAAATTGACCGTTTGACGAACGGAGTGAATCCTTTTTATTAAAAGGTAGATTTGTACTCGGGACCTGTTCAGAAAAACCGTAACAGTTGTGGACCTTGGACTGATGACAATGGACATATGACAATTTCATACGCTCGTGTGAGGAGGAGTTGTCTAGCTTAGGAGTACACCGTTTCATTTATAATTGACCTCCTTGCAGCAAGGAAAAGATCTGTCTCATTTATTTCTACTAAAAAGAGATCGTAATTCAGTAACGTATTCTTGGCTAGATCCAAAAATATCTATTATATTAGTATTTATATATATTATATCTATATATCTATTAGTATTTATTTACTGTTTTACTAACATCTAACTCTAACATCTAACTGATCTAACATAATCTAACCCAGGAAAAAGTAAACCTGCGACTTAGATCGAGTTAATAATAGCTTCTTGGTGTTTAACCCCACTTAAAAGAATTACCATGTTTTCCCTGAGGAATACGACCTGACTCACCACACTAGCACTACAATTTGACCCGGTACACTGCCGGTTAGGATCTGTATAGCCTAGGTAAGGTCCGTCAAAAGTCAATTGGAAGTAGTTGACTAGTGGGAGCAAAATCATAAACCAAAAGACCATTTTTGATTTTGCGTGTATAAACAACAACACTCTTTTATTTTCATTTTTATGTTGCAGTTTTAGCAAACTTTATATTTATGTTTTAATTCTCGATTAGTAAAACCAAATTATGACTGTTACCTTTTGAGAAACGTTCTCAAATATGGTTAAGTAATTTTAATCCTTTTAAAATAAGCAATGACACGAGCAATCCCGTTATAGTAGTTAGAGACAAGGAGACTACATATTTAATGCAGTGCTCCAAGACTTTAATTATTAATGAAATAAAAAAAACGGAAGCTTATGGCATTGGATACGATCCAATATAATCATTCGGTCATACGATGACAAACTATTCAAACGTTGGATAAGAATAACTAGACCGAATTTTGGAAAGGTTGTTTTCAAAATTATAAGATTTAAGTATCGACTTAATTCTACCATTGCTTAAAGGTTAATTAAATAGTTAATGTTTTAAATACGATTTAAAGGTTAAATAAACTATTTAATAAACTTTAGATTTTCTTTATGAAAGGAAATCAAAGACATAGCTCTTGTGATCTTTCTTAAGTCTTATGAAGACTACACTAAGAAATATTTACAAGTGATTGGAGGATTAAAATGAAAGTTAAGGCATGCTTAAATAGAGAACTTATTGAAGTTTCTATTGTAGGCAAGTGAGTTGAGATAAATCTATCTAAGTTCAAGTCAACTCTTAGATATATGATATCTTACGAGTGTGATTAAGTTAGAAAGATTAAATACAGATATGGAAGGTTAAACAAATGTTGTAACACTTACCATATTCTGGATCTAGTAAACTGATAAGGGAACTAAATAAATGTTATTATATTCCGGTTCTTATGAAGAACATACTTTCAATTATTTGTTAGGATTTAGTAGACATATTCAATTGTAAAGAATAAATGTTATTCCGATAAAGTTGGAAGGTCACTGAATCTAACATACTAGATTGTTGTCACTATATAGTTGATATATGTGATGAGATCTCAACTAAATATTTATATGGCTGTTATCCTTAATATTTGTGGTTGTTCTAGACATGACCTCTCTGGAAGAGAAGCGTGTAATTAAACGTCATTCTGATGATGTTGAACCATATGATTATGAATCATGTGGGTTAAACGTATCTTATCCAAAGAGGACTAAAATACCCTTTTATAAAAAGGTTATAAATTCTAGAAAAATTGTCTAAAGCCTAAACATACCGATGTTTGTTGGCTTATGACAATTAAAGCCACAAATAATTGTTTGTTAATCTCTATGACTATTTTTAGAAATAGTCAAGTGCACTCAGTGAAGTGCATAATTCGGAAAGCCCGAAAAGTTCGAGCCAGTACGAATATGAGATTGATGAGCTACTTAGGAATTAATCTTCAATTGGATTGAAGTAATTAATACCGAAGGGTGTTTCAGAAGTCGCCTGAAAGGGAATAAGATTCTTCCCTTGAAGGATACCATCTTTGGGATACGCAATTGGATTGTGTTCCCAAAATGGAAACAACGCTTTATATGATAAAGGTGTGACGCAAGCCATGCGAAGTATCCCTTACCCGTTTCGGGATAGTGCCCTTATACTTAACCGAGTTCCAAAGATAAAGGTTGAATAAATTCCATATTAGATATGGAAGAGGATAATGTCGAATCTATCTTAACCGATGATTTGAAGTTGTCATAGGCAGAGTCAGAAAGGCTTGGAGCCTAATACGACATATGCGACTTTGTGGAATGTCTTAGCTAGCACGCTGGACATTATTTACCTGTCCGTGGAGCAAAATGTTTGTCTCCAAACATGCTGTCTTCTGGAGGAAGTGTTTCTTCCAAAAAAAAAAAAAAAGACAGTGGGAGTAAATAAGATCTCAAAAGAGTTTGAGAACCACAAAGATACATTCAACCATTGGGACATGAGCAAACACCGCATAGTGATGAGGTGTAGATCACTGCTCAGTGCACACAAATGTTCTGTAAGCCCGTGGATAACCAAAAAGCCTGAAAGGGCTGCTGGTATGTTCATCTTGAAGAATGAATGTCTCACGACTTATGAAGAAATGTTTAAAAGGCAAGATTGAGAAATATGGCTAGGAGCCATAATATCTGAATTAGACTCCATTAGTGACAACCAGGTTATGAACCTAGTCTGTCTTACCTCGAGGGAATGTCCCTGCAAGGCTGAGCCCAGTTCTATTCAGATGATGCTTGTTACAGCTTCGTATCATGGCTATATGATAGTGTTGAAGACGTTGGGCATAAAGCTCGATGTCCATAGACTATAACATGATATGTGAGCTCGTGAGATCCATTTATGGACTCAAACAAGTTTCTCTAGACGATTTCTTTGTTTGATAATCAAAGGAGTTTGATTTAGTCAAAAGAGGGATATGCCCAATGTGCAAGATAGATAGTGGGAGTGTGTTACGATTTTTGAGTAAGATATTAGATATCTCTCTCAGGAATTACCACCCCATGTCACAGTCAATTAATATTTGGTAATTCAAGGTCTTTACGAAAACACTTGGATTAGCAGTTCTTATTTTGGAAATAAGAATCTATAGCGATAGATTTAACTGTTGTTAGATTATAGTTTACCTATATAGATGTGATGCTAAAAGAGTTTTAGCATAGGTCACCACAGGGGATTCTGCTTGTCAGTGTTCTCGAGATCTATCTATGCTAGGACGTTAGTCCTAAAGATGAGGTGAAGGATGATGCTTATGAAATGTTTCCTTTGCTACGACAATTGGAACCATCATAAAAGTTATGCTAGAGGTTCACACTCCATGAATAGTCATGAGCAAGTATGAAAGTAATTCTAGAAAATGTCGAGAATATCCTTAAACAAGTTAAGGAATGTTCCTAGTTTATTGAAACTTGGAGTCAGATAAACGTAGATATACAGACATATATCCCGAGTCTTATGAAGGCGAGTGGGAGCTACAGTCTGGGTTTACAGTCACTTTGTTTAAGTGATACAGTGTTCTAGAAATGTTCTAGCCTATGGGCCACTGTAAATTCTACAACTAGGCCAAAACACAGTAGTGCCTTGGAGGCGCAGCGGGAGCAGTGCATGGATCTAGAAGGTTCATTCCTGAACCTAATGCGGTTCTTCCACCTTTTCTATATAGCTGATATAGTAAGTGGATTCATTGCTTGAGGCAAGGACCAGGGTCTCGTCAGAGATTCATGTGTGTGTTGAGGCAGTTCCTTTGACTTGGTCGATTGGAACATGATATGAAGATAGTCTGAGTCCCCATGGATAACGATCCGTTCATGGCTAGGGCTGGTTGCGAGTATTGCATGAGATTCTTGTGTTTCAACTTGGTCTTGTGTGTGCGAGTGATTGGTTTTAGGCCAAGTGGGAGATTGTTGAAATAGTGTCCTAAACCCAATCAGGTTGGACGGGATCCGACCGGGTCGGATCATTTATACTATTTCCTTATGTTTGTACATATATAAAATGGCTTTTCTGTTGTCATATATATGTTCTTTTAAAGAACCAATTATGAATTGCTATATGATAACGTCCTTAGTATTAAACTGTGATAGAGAAACCATGATAGGTGATTATGGTTGATGAGATCTCTAATCACTTTAATAAGTTTGATACTTAAATGTCTCTAGGCTGACGTACTATCAAACAGGGCATTGATAGTATAAACAGACTAGCACGTATTGGATGTCTTTTGTCTTTAGGGCGGGGATAGATCTCGTCTATCGAAGTGTAGAGACACTTGGACTGTACGTGGACGTGTATTAGTGAATGCGTACGTTAGACTGACCCACTTACACGGATAAGTGTCACACTATGTGGCGGTTGTGTAATTATCCTTAGGACCGGAGTCTTCATGGCATCACGGTGTGGATTGTCATGCTTTGACACTATTGAGGTTTCCCCTAGCCACGGGGCGATCATGCGGTAGTGATTGGGTGTGATACTGAAGCATGCGGAGTATACATGGTTGGTCGTCCGGGAATCGCGTATCTTATGATTGGGATAGAATATCCGAAATGGCCTTCTTATAAGGAATGTCTAGTTCTCGTGAATCTTTGCAAAGTGGGAGTAAACGAGTTACTTCGAGAGAGCATGATATCCAGATTATAAGATACGGTTGTTAATGTTTGACACTCGACGTACGACCGTATGGATATTATTACAGCGATAGGATTGTAAGTTACATGGCAACTGTTTCACATGAAAGGTAGTAGTCATTGCATTTGACTCTTCCGATGATTGGGGGTCACGGTGTGTTGCTAGACGCTATCCCGTGATCGTTAGGCATGAGGGCATTTTAGTAATTTGCACTTTGTGTCTACGGCCAACATATTCGGAAGCCTATCGGGTCACACACATATGAACATCGTGCCGGATTAAAATGTGGTTATAGATGATAACCAAATAAGGAAAGTTTATCTCGATACTATAAAGGTTATAGTGGTAAATTAATATGGTAGTATTTATTTATTATGAATAAATAAGATACAAGATATTAATTATGTTGATTAATTAAAATACATATATGATGTATGTCGAAATTTAATGTGTATATTGATACACATGGATTTTGCAATTTAATAAGATACAAGATATTAATTATGTTATTAATTAAAATACATATATATGTATGTCGAAATTTATATGTGTATATTGATACACATGGATTTATTTAATTATATATATATTAATATATAGATATTAATATATATATATATATCCAATATATATTGCGGCTACATTTGTGTGTGTAATTGACACACACGTGAATTGCAATTGATCAAATTGACATGCTTGATTATTTGGATATTAATTGATTTTGAGAAAAAATAGATTTATGGTAATAACATAATTTATAATCAATATGAGATATTGGAAAATTAAATTATGGAAAGAGAGATAAATCACATTAATTGATTTTCCTTATTTTTATTGGAAAAATGTTTTCTTCTCCTCCACTCCAAGCAATAGGGGGCGCCTCTTACACTATAAATAAGAGGGCTTGCCAAGCTCTTTTGTACACCATAATTCCAAGAGCAATTGCTCTTGTGAAAAATTGCAAGAACTCATAGTTCTTGTGTAAGAAAGAGAGGGGGCTTCCTATAGTGAGTTTGCGAGGGAGGAAAAAGTCCGGTCTAGCAACCGGGGTTTTCCGATAGCAATCCATGGTGGGATTCCGGCGGGCTGTTCGTGTGGACTAGCGGTAGAGGCCGAACACTTGGGCGGCTCCATGCTGAACTACTCTCCTTAGACGGTCAAAGCGTCGATCTTTTAGATCAACCAAGGTAACCGCCGTCTTTAGCTTATTCGTTTATTGCTTAAACGAAGTCGATCTTGGGAAAAAGGAAATCAAATTTTTGAATTCCGCTGCGTTTCCGCGTTGATTTCCTAACAACACCCATCCGAATTCGGGATGATCTCAATACCCAAAAAGTAGGAGAGGGAGCCAAGATCCTTAAGTGCAAACCGACATCCCAGAAGAGAGATGAACGCCTCAAGGGAACGAGTATCATTCCCTATAATAATAATATCATCCACATACACCAGCAAATAAATCATGACAGGACCAGTGTTGTAGATAAAGAGAGATGAGTCAGCATCAGAATTGCGAAAGTTACTGCGAATAAGAAAGCCCCGAAGTTCCTCATACCAGGCCCGGGGTGCCTGCTTTAGACCGTAGATCGCTTTGCGTAACTTGCAAACATGAGTGGGATAATCAGTGCTGACCAATCCATGGGGTTGAGCCAAAAACACATCCTCAGAAAGATGACCCTGTAGAAACGCATTGTTTATGTCTAGTTGACGTAAAGACCACCCCTGCGACAGAGCCAGACTAAGAACAACACGGACAGTGGTGTGTTTGACCACCGGGCTAAAAGTCTCATAGTAGTCAATGCCCGGACGCTGAGTGAACCCTTTGGCTACAAGCCGAGCCATGTGCCTATCAATAGAACCATCCGGATGCCGTTTGAGACGGAAGATCCACTTAGAGCTGATAACATTTTGCGTAGGATGAGAAGGAACTAAGGACCAGGTCTCATTACGAATGAGAGCATTATATTCATCCTGCATGGCAGCCCTCCATTTGGGGTGTTTTAGAGCTTGGGTGATGTTGGTGAGTTCGGATTCGGACGTTGAGGGAAGGTGAGTGAGGAGATTTAGCTTTTGTATTGGCTTGTGGATATCGTTTTGAGCTCGGGTGTGCATGGGGTAAGTGGAAACAAAGGGAGGTGGCAGTGGGGGAGGGGGTAGAGGTGGCGGTGGGGGTGATGAAGAAGGTGGTGTTGGAAGAGATGGTGGTAGGTGGTGGGGAAGGAGGTGGTGGTGGAGGCGTGGTGGAGGGGGTGGTGGTGGAGGAGGTGTTGGTGGAGGAGGTGGAATGTGAGTGACTGGAGGAGCGGAAATCCAGTCAGATATAAGTGTGGGTGCAGATGATGAGGTGGATGAGGTGTGGGAAGCGAAGGGAAAGACAGATTCAACAAAGTTGACATGACGGGACACATATAACCGAGATTCCTGGAGGTCATAACAGTAGTAGGCATGTTGGTTGAGAGCATAGCCTAGGAACACACATGGTTTAGAACGGGGTTCAAGTTTATGGGTGGTATAAGAGCGGAGCTAGGGATAACAGAGACAACCAAAAACATGAAGTTTGTGATAGTTAGGTGGGGTGCGGAATATGGACTCATACGGGGATCTCATTTGAAGTGTGGGCGTGGGCATGCGGTTGATGAGATATACAGCGGTTGAGAAGGCAAAGGGCCAAAAAGACGTAGGTGCGGAAGCATGAGAAATTAAAGTGAGACCCGTTTCAACTATGTGTAACATGCGGCGTTCAGAAATGCCATTGTGTTCTGGGGTATGATGAGGCGTGGTAAAAAACGAGATACCATTTGTGGAGAAATAATCACGGAGAGAGATAAATTCTCCACCATTATCGGAGTAAACTGCTTTAATTTGGCGGTTAAAATATTTTTCAACTAAAGTTCTGAAATGAATGAACGTGGGGTGTACATCAGATTTACGAGCTAACGGATAAAACTAGATATACCGAGTAAAGTGATCAACAAATATAACAAAATATTTGAATCCATCAAAAGAAAGAACTGGGGAAGTCCATACATCACTGTAAATAAATTCAAGGGGATGGGAGGTATGTAATGTAGAGTCGCCAAAAGAGTGTTTGTGGCTTTTATTTTCGAGACACGCAGTACAGTGTGTAAAAGATAAACTAGAAGAATGTAAATTGTGTGTCTTCAAAACCGAGGATTGAATTGGATGAGCCGGATGACCCAACCGACGATGCCAGTCTTGAGAGGACGCTTTATTGGAGGCAAAAGCAATGATAGGAGGACTTGGCCACTCGTACAGACCATTCTTAACTGGACCACGGAGGATAGGTTGGTTCTTCTGAATGTCCTTCACAACAAATTCAGAGGGTAAGAACTCAATGGAAAGATTATGCGAACGACACAGTTGAGAAATGGAAATTAAGTTTCGAGACATGCTAGGAACACAGAGGACATTACGCAAAGTAAGGGATTGAGCGGGAGTAATGGGTTGGGAAGACATGCCAGTATGAGTAATCGAAAGTCCCTTACCATCACCAAGCAAAATGTCATCAGAACCAGTGTAAGGAGCATGAAGCGAGAGGTTCTGCAGGTCCGTAGTCACGTGATGAGAGGCCCCACTGTCCATAAGCCATGTGGGTGCGTTTTGGACAACCTGGGCTGAGCCATGATTCGATTCAACCATATTTGCTTGCGGTCTGGGTCCCCGCTGATTTATGGGCCCAAAAATCTGTTGCATTTGCACTTGAAATTGGGGGCACTCTTTGGCCACATGACCGTGTACCCCACACATTTGACAACGACCAAGGAAAGGTTTACGTTGGTTACCTGAAGTGAAGGAGCCTCGGTTGTCATAAGAAGAGGACCCACGATTGTTGGAGGTAGAATAGTTGCCCTTATATGGCTGC